>MJUU01060205.1:75586-131666 GCA_002080025.1 Modiolus philippinarum
TTTTTTTCTTTTGTCGGATAGGAAGGAAATGAGCAATCTTTGTAAAGGACCTTCCATATATCATTCTTGTAAAGTTTGATTGAATTTGCTTCAGTGGTTCCGGAGGAGTTGATGAAAATGATAAAGTTAACAGACGACGGACGGACGACGTACGCTAAGTTATGGCATTAGCTCAAACTGACCCTTTGGGTCAGGTGAGCTTAAATTCAAACTATTAAAGCCCAGCTTATCAAGACAAGAACTTTACAATGAAGTAAATAAAACATGAAGACAATACACACGGGTACCAACCTGACAAATGCTTTCAGTTACTTACAGCATTACAGTTCTTGTCAACTCGTAGTACTTTTTGCTGGCTCTTTGTTTCAATTTGTTCATTTGTAATTTTTGTCTTCATTTGAAATGTGTGTTTTTGTTATTATTCTTTTATTTTTATGTCCCCCGGATCTTTAGATCGGGGGTATATTGTTTTGCCCTGTCTGTCTATCCGTGTGTGTGTGTGTGTGTATGTATGTATGTACATTTTACGAAAGGATTTGGAGTAAATGAACATGAGACCATAACACATATGTTAACTCCAACTGCATTAATTTTAATGAGCTGTATGGCCATGTCGGAAATTTATTCCTCCTCAGCAGCACTAGAACCCAAACAAAGTATGTATTTATGTATGTATGTATGTATGTCCGCAACTTTAACCTGGCTCATTACTTTTGAATAAGATGTGATAGACCCTTCATATTTGGTATCAGCATGGATCATGTTAAGCTAAACATCATAATGCAAATTTCACCATGGTTAGGTCACAGGTCAAGGTCACAGAGTTCAAAAGGTCAAAAACTAGATTTTGCTATATCTCTTTAAGTTCAATTGCTAGAGGCTTGATATTTCACATGTAAGAAGTTTTATTGGAGCTTAGTAAAACTGCAACAAAAAATTTGGGTAAGGTCAAAGGTAAAGGTCACTGAGTGCATCTTTTCAACCAGATGTGATAGAACATTCATGTTTTGCCTGTCTATTGGCCATATAAAGCTGAGCAGAATTTTGCAAATTACACAAAGGTCAAGTCAAAGGTCAAGGTCACAGAGGTCAAAAGGTCAAATCTAGATTTTGCTATAGCTCATTAATTGCAATTGCTACAGACTTCATATTCTATATGTGAATAGATCTGATAGAGCTTAGTATAAATCCACCACAAAATGGGGGTAAGGTCCAATGTCACTGGTTCATTAAGTACAACTGCAAGAGGCTTGATATTCTATATGTGAATACAGCAAATGGAACTTAGTACAAATGTCTACTTAACTTTATTTTCTAGTATATATTGGAATATTTATCATTGGTTTCGTATTGTAGACATAGTTGCTACCGGCGGAATAGTGTTTCACAAACACATCGTGTTTTTATTATAGAATTTCCATATTGACTCCCCTTTTAAGTAATTATTTGCCAATGTATTTATAATACCTTTTCTGGGTCTTTTTGTACAGCATAACCTATTCATACGCGCAATTCAATTGGATTATCTTGTCATGATTAACTCCCTTAGTCTCAAGACACTTAAATGGAGATCCGAAACACCACTTGTCATCTTCAAACTTTTAAAAGACCTAACCAACTATTCATTTCTTGATTTCTTGATTTGACGGTCAAAATATCCGTTTACAGGCTCCGCTACGCGTCGCCTGTAAACTGCATTTTGACAGTCAAATCTACGATTGACGCCCTCGGGTAATCAAATTATGTACTGTTATTGCTTAAATATAATGACAAAACTAAACTTTTTTCGACCACAGCAAAATCAACAAATAAAAAGCCAAAATTTGCGTAAAACTTTCAAATTTTAGTTTTGAGTGTACAACGAAAGATAACTCTAATCATTTCTCGTCAGAATTACTTGACAAGCCCAAGTCTAGTTAAATAGCGAGAATCTAGTGACAATTTTGCTTATGTTTTGATTTTCAAAGCACATGTATTTGTTTTCACGTTTAAAATCACTTTTCTATATCATTTCAGATAATATTAAAAGGTTTTGTTTCAGTGGAAACGATCTTACTAAGATTTTTGTCACTGGGTGGTTTTTGGGGGAAAATTGACTTATTTATACAAATAACAAAAGTACGCTTTATTTCGCCTAAACTTAGTTTATTTTTTAGCGGTTAGTTTTAAAATTTAATTCAAACTTATCTTTAAATAAAAATCCTATAAAAGTCAGAAATGCGCAGTTCTTTGTGTCCAAAAGAACCCATCATATCACGGAGGTGCAAATATTCAAAATGACGGGCCTTTAAAACAAAATGCCAATTTCGTAACTTGTTGAATAAAGACAACAGACAAATCATTATAAAAAGTAAAACTAAAGAACTATCCCAATAAAATTTACAACAATATTCGAATTTCGTTTCAGTTTTATCTGTGAAATCAAGCTCACTTTAAAATACATCAAAATTTTCAAAATTTTAGGAGCTGACCTTTGACCCCATCTTAAATAAAATGTGACCAAATTCAATCTCTACGACATCGTCATTTCGATGCCCCATCGTATCCTCTTTCCAAACATGTATAATACAGGTGTGTGTTATTGCGTTATCCCTAAATCTTGGGCACCCTACTATAGAAAGTTATTATTTCAGGTAATAGTTATTATCTCTGTTTAATTCGATGTTTTGGCATGAAAATAAATTACATACCATAAATCCAGGTAATTATAACACATTCAATCAAACCAAATATTGGCAATGCAAACGCAACAACGTACCAGTCCACTAGCTGGAAAACATATATTCCTCCCTAAAAATAAAACTGGATAATGAAGATTAACATCACTGAAGACATCTTTAGGTACTGCAACTCGAGTATAAATTGTCAACTCACCTGATGGAAACTTTTCAATATAAAGTAACTAATTGTTTACATTTCAATGGTATTTGTTTTTCTTTTAATTTTATTTCATTTTATTACTTTGTCACTTTATTTATGTATGTATTTATATTTTGTTGGAATTTAGATTAATAATTACTAGTCATAGAACATGTTCAAGCTCAGTTTTCCGTGTAGACATAAAGCGGGAAATTGAAAACATGCACAACATGAACATGGTTAGTCGTAATCAGGCAATCCCATATTTATCTTTCTAGATTAATGCGTTACAGAAATTTTTATTTTTTTTTTGACTAATGGACGTACTTGCTGCAAAGGTAGATGTATACCATTGTTTATATTGCCAAATAAAAACTAAAAATATAACTCCTCAACGTTATGAAGGTAGCAATATTTTTACACATTTACTTTTTTTATTCATTTTTTTAGACAGAAAATATTTAACTCAAAGTTCAAAATCCAACGGAGGCGTATGAGAGACATTTCAAAAAGATAATTCAAATTTCAATTTTTTAGATTTCAAAATTAAATTTTAACTTAAAAATTCGACTTTTTAAAAGTTAAAATTTCAAATTTCAAGTGTATATATTGAATTTTCTGAAATAAAAATTCTGACTTTTTCAAACTCGAAATTTAGACCTTTTAATTTGAAAGTTCAATTTTTAGAAACGCAATAATTTTACCTTTTTGAATGCTAAATTTCGACTTTTGATTCAAAATTTGATCCTTTGAAAACTAGAAATATCGACTTATTAAAACTCGAAATTTCGGCTTTTTTAAACTAAAAATTTTGCTTTTTCAATCGCTAAATTTTGCCTTTTCAAACTCAGAATTGTTACTTTTATAAACCCGATATTCCGATTATACAAGGCTCTGTATATAAAAGTCTAATTATTAAGTCTCCGAAGAATTGTCGATTGGGCTTGAATGGATGGATGAAACGTATACTGCAATGTCAAAAACATGATCGTACTTATATGCTTTTAGCGAATGCGGTGAATACAGAAGTTTCGAAACTTCTAACTATGCATCTGTTACTAAAACTACACAAGGTAACCTGCAAGTGTGTTATCTCAAGACTCCTTTGATTGTACAATATTACTTCTGTCCACGTAAACATATACATTTGAAATATTAAGAATGAAAAAAATAAAAAACTTTGATTCTAAAAACATGAAATTTTGAGTTTGAAGAAGGCGTAATTTTCATATTTCAAAAATAAAAATTCGCGTCAAAGTCAAAATTAAGAGTTTTCAAAAGTAAATTCTCTCAATTTTAAGAGTCTAAATTTCGAGTTAAAATATCCCATTGATAAGTATTATTTACAATGTAAGAGTGAGCATACAGTATTGTGGGTAATTTTAACGGTTTAAAAAATTACCCAAAAGAGGGGTAATTAATTTTAGCAGTCATCAATTTTCGCTTTTTTTTCTATATGGTATGTGCACCAATCAAATCATAATATATGAGGTGCCGGAAGAGGTCGATATGTAAGCGCCCAACTCGCTAAAATGTTGACACAAAAACACTGTCTTGAAGACCGTACGGTGACCCCTAGATACTTTGTTTTGGGTCGTTTTAACCTGAAGATGGGATGTTGTCTCCATTTCCTTTCTTTTTCATATCAAATAACCATTGAAGACCTGGCAACTAGTCATGGCAACAACGTTTTAAAATACATGTTTGAATAACATATCAAATTTAATTTTATGAGTAAACGTTCCCTTTAAGAATGGTGTGTTACCAAAAACTTGATGTCATCCCTCCAGAATTTTTACGCTTGTGGACCGCTATGGGATATCTGTTTCCCAGATGACAACATACCTTTCCCTTTAAAGGCTTAAATGTTGTTGCCGCTACCGGATTTGACATGTTCAACACGGTGTCTCACAAGAAGCAGGAGATGCTTATTCTACCGGTGCACCTGATCTCACCCATGGTTTTTAATGGATCCGTGTTGTTTATCTTTGTATGTATGTGTTTTTTTTTTATTTTTCGTTTCTGTGTCGTACTCATGTTATTTCTCTGTTTTGTATGTTTCCATTGTCTTTCGATTATTCATTCAAGATTAACGGTTCGGTTCTCACTTACTCTTTCTTATAAGTTAAATTTTTCATATTTATCGAGATACTAGTATATATTGCAATAGCAAAATTAAACAATATTCAGAAGATTTCATTTGCTAATGCTTGTATTACTCATTTAATTGTTGGCGTTGTTTTAGATGGGGTGTAAGCTATATTGTATGACATAACCTGTAATTCTTTTTATATATATTTTAGCATACTCGTAGCTCAACTCATTATAGATATGAAATGCACAATGGGTCTCTGACACGAAGAAGTGAACTATAGTATGATATTATATTTTACAAAAAGATCTGAGAAATCCAGTCATTTATGTTATATGTTTTAATAAAATTCCTGCCTATCAAATGAAAAATTATTTTCACTTAATTATTTTTATTAAGAGTTACTTACCTGTGAACAGAATACTAATCCTAGCAGAAAATTAATTATACAAAACAAAATTAAAAACCGTCCACGTCTTCGTCGAACAATTTCAAAACTGTCAGAAAATGCTCCAATAACAGCTTCAGCGTTAGCAAACTATAACAAAGAGACCAGTTAGTATTATTAACTTATAGTTATATTTTAATATGTTACATTTTTAACTATTTTCATGAATTTTTAACGTCGTTGGAACAGTTAACTTTTACCGATTTCCGGACAAACTGTTCCATGCTCAAAAAATTTTGCAGTGAAACGTCGTGCAAATCAAAAATATTTTTATAGGTAAGATTTCTTTTTTGGTTTATATAAGTTAATAAAACAGTTATTTCCTTCCCCGTTTCAGGAAATAGCAAAACTATTGTCCCTCGATGGCGTAAATGACTTGCAAACAAACTGTTGTCTTCGGCCTCTGGCCTCAGGCGACAGTTCACAAGTCATTTCCATCACCTTGGGACAATAGTTTGTTCTGTTTCATTCAAAGACATGAAATAACTGTAAACTAGTATCTCTGATGAACAACCTTTTTGCCTCCGATTTGAAATAAGCGTTTCTGTTAAGGCAACATCAAAGTAATTAAAAGATTCTCATCCCCATCCGCCCCCATTTTTTCTAAGCTCGATTTTTTTTATTTTCAATTATTTAGAAATTTTTTTTACATTCCTATCAATTTTAGTGAAAATCAGTAAAAATATATAATAAAACCTCTTCCACCCTCCCCTGATTTTTTGTTAAAGGTGGATGAGAATCTACAAATTAACTTGATAGGGCCTAACATACGTTTTGATATTCTGTTTTGCTGTCAATATTTTTTTTAATTTATATCGATTTTTTAAAACAAACTCTAGTGTTTTTATAACTGTTTGGTTGTCCTTATATGAACTACAAATCATCATCTGCAATGTGTTTCCAATTTGATTTGATCAAAAAATGTCTTTATTATTTATGTAATAAAAGCGTGTAGAGATGTGAAAAATTATTTGTATAACTACCTGACTATCTAAGCCGACTGTAAGCAGCATAACAAAAAACAAACAGGACCAGACATTAGCTCCAGGTAGGTGTGATAAAGCTTCTGGATAAGCTACAAAACCGAGTCCTGGACCTAAAACAAACAGGACCATATATGAGCTCCAGTTCAGGATATGTTACAAAATCCTGGACCTTAAATAAAACAGGACATGAAATAAGCTCTAAGTAGGTGTAATAAAGCTTCAGGATATACTACAAAATCCATTCCCAGCCCTTAAACAAACAGGACTACATGTAAGTTCCATGCATTTGTGATTAAGCTTCAGTTTACGCTACAAAACCCAGTTCGTTCTGGACTTAAACCAGACAGGGCCAGATAATAGGTCCAGGTTGTTGTGCCAAAGCTTCAGGAGACGCTATCAAAAACAATTTGGACCTTGAATAAACTGCACCAGATACTTAGTATTAGCTACATGTCAATGTAACAAAGCTTTACTGAACGCTACAGAATCCAACACTGCCCATTTGCACCAGGCAGGTGTGTCAAAGCTTCTGGATACTCCACAAAACCTAATCAATTAGGTTGCCATGACCAGCAGCCCTTTATATCGAAGTTAATTCGTTATCGTAAGTCAGAAGCTTTATGAAACATTAAAGACTAATTTTATGGTAAAATATTTAAGAAAAGGATAACTGATAGTATTGGTTTTTTTTTAAAATTCAGGGATTCTACATAATACGTTAAATTTGTAATATATCAAACATGCTGCTGTAGATATTTAACGGATTACACACACTATCATTTATATAAAACGTGGATAATCAATTATTTGATGTTATAAAATTCCCTGAACATTGTTTTTTTTTAAGATAGGTCATTACAAGGACCGATTGTGGCTTTCCATTTTACGTAAACTCTTGAGTGTTTCATACAATTTAAGCATTTTGCATTTAATGGATTTGTTTTAAAAACTTGAAAAACTTCTATACGGTTACCATTTTTATTAAAATAAAATTAACGCAAACAAGCTAGTACAATATTTGTATTCGATTGAATATTACCTGATTTAACAACTTTGTCTACAGGTAATGACAGTTTAGATGCCATGTATCCAAGTACTGTAAATATTACCAATCCAGAATACAAACTAGTTGCTCCATCTAATATAGACAGGACTACGGAATCTCTGAAAAAAAAAAAACATAAGTATCAGTGAGTGTAAATCTTGATGTAACTGGATACATCCTTGTATATGTACTCCCGGGCTTGTGAAGAATGCCAGCTTTTCATTGGATTCTAGCCGGTTGATACGAAACTCATACATCCGTCTCGTTGATAAACGTTATCTGACGTTAGTAAGTAATATTTGTCGGCAAAAATTTAATAACCTTAAGATATTACTTACCCCATATCAAATCGCCTAAACACCACAAAGTCTGAGGTTGATATTTTAAGTGCCATTCTCGAGTTGGATAGCGGGGTATTTTCTGAATTTTTTCATACTTGTTTTAATGCGAAACATAGATGATGTTGAAATTTCATATGGATTAACTTTTACTGATATGCTTTTTCGACACAATAATGACAGAGCCAGGGAAGTATATGTTATCTAGAGATTGAAATCCGTGTATCGTAAAATATCATCTCGTGACGCAGAATATGAAGCACAGGGGTGGGGTAGGGTAGCGAACGAGCCCCAGGTTTCATATTCTGGTGAGCGGGATAATACCTTACAATATCAAAGCTTTCAAAATTCAGATAACTTGTTTATTGCTTTTATTTCCTATTTCTATTCATAAGTTTAATTGGTTTTGTGTCAAATTCTCCAAAGGTTGGACGGAAAAATGGACTTATCCTTTTTTTATTTTATGACTGCCCAAGATTTTTTTCGGGTCCGTTATCATGACTAGAATTTTTTTCGAACTATTTAAGCAAATCGAAATAAAGTCGTTGTTTTTCATTACAGAATCTCTCCATTGTTTGAATTTGTTCTCAAGTTCCTATGCACTTTTGATGACGTCACAATGTAAACAAAAAGATGGTTCCGCTGAATTTATCAGCGACCTAGTTTCCATAGTGTTTCGAATTTCTCGTTTGTATTTTTGTGTATTGGAGACAGCAATTTGTCAACAAAATTGAACAAAGAAATCAAGTAGATTCTCAACTAATTAAGATTTATTTCTTGTGAAACGGATAATAAGTATATTGCATGTCAAACGTTTTGAGAATTCCTTGATAACTCCAAGTCAACCTCTTGAAAATATTTTACGAAAGGATATGGAGTAAATGAACATGAGACCATGACACATATGTTTGCTCTAACTGAAATAATTTTAATGAGCTGTATGGCCATTTCAGAAATTAGTTCCTCATCAGCAGCACCAGAAACCAAACACAGGAAATCCACAATTTCAAAAAAGTCCGGGTCAACGGGATATGGCTTTTGCGGAAGGGCTCTGCAGGCTGAGATAGGCCTAGGGAAAGACGATAAAATACTTAACCTACGTTTCTACAGATAGGCATTGAAATTGTACCATACTTTACATCCGATTATAAATACACGAAAGGACTGTCTTGTAGTTGGAGATTTTTTAGTGCCTATAAAATACAAACCTTACATCTTTATATTTTGTTCTCATTATATGATATTTTGTCGACGTCAATATATCTGATGTAAAAACTAAAGGGGGTTGTCCTCACTACCGGTATTGCTGGCTACGCTTTCCTCTGTTGCGCTCAAGGACAGATGAACACAACTCGAAAAAGTGGAAATTCAACTATATGAAGTCAAATTGTCAAAATAAACAAGACAATCAATTTCAAATAAAACACAAATATCGTGATACAATTTAAGGGAGTAAGAGTGTCAGATATCAGAAACATTCGATATCTTTGGGTTTTATCCATTAAAATTTGCACGTGTATCATATTTTCTTGGTCATATGTCACTTTTAAATGGATAAAATAGACAATGTATAAATTTTATCAACTTCCAATTATATTTTCATATAGGTTTTGCTTAGGGTATGGTTCGGTTTAGACAAGTTTCACTGTATGATGAAAAATTTCTGGCATATGAATTTCCGGAACAAAGAAATATTAGGATTATTTTTTTTCTATCGATAAGTAAACAAATGTTTCTTTACTGTCGTCGTCTGTTCGAGGTCATGTCCGGTTCTCCTCCATCTATTTTTTTTCGCTAGAATAATCTAGTATGTATTTTCTTTGACACATCTATAATGCGGTGTATCAATTGAAAATACTATCTTATCAAAACCAGTTGATTTTTGTTCTGTGGAATTGGAAATAGCAATAAAGACTTAAAATGCCTATGGGCGAAAAACTTATGGGTACAATACACCAATACTTAAAACGTTCCTAAGTTACAAAATAAAAAAATAATGTTCTTGTGTTGTAAATGTGTTTGAAGGAGTAACCTCTCATCAGCAAAATTAGAATCAAATACCATAAAAAGCCATGATTCAAGTCAGAAAACACTACTGATTCACAAAAATGTCGAAATATGAGGAAAATCCAGTATTAATGAAATCCACTGAGTACAATTCACGAAATGAAACTAAAGAATAAGTAAGTTTTACGTAATATTTGTTTAGTTTTTTATGAATAATAATCATTTTTACACAATTCAAAATGCTTCACTCTATACAAAGTGTGCATAAAAACTATACATACGTAATGCAGTTGTTTTGAAACTTGTTGAAACTAGACAATGAAATCAGTGTTCCCCATCCGGGTGCAAGTGAAAAGAAAACTTGAATAGCGGCTTCCGTCCATACCTGAAATAAATTGTTATCTAGATTTTGTTTGAGTACAAATAAGTTTATCACTGTTTTGCATGGTTCCATGTGAAGTTTTTTTTTTTCATGAAGTAGTGATGCCTGAAGTTAGTGTGCATTGCATATATAAACGTAGCTTTCTATTCACAAGACTCTCATGCATTCATTACAACAAAGTTATACTAATTCAATGCTATCCTTAATACTTTCTACATGTATGTGTTACAGAAAAAAAACAGAGATGCATTGATTATCAAAGTCCAAAAACATCGCGCAAAGTAGATAATAGGGAAAAAGAAATGTGACGTCGAAAAAAACCCATAAAAACAGTGAGATGTGTGCAAGTTATTGATGGACATAAACTGCATGTTTTAGTAGATATATTTCTCTCTGATAAACCTTCGGATTATATCTCAAAAATGATTTCAGTTTAATGATAAAACAAATACAATGATTTCATTTTTTCTTATTATTATTTGCCCATTCAACAATTTGAGAGTTAACAATTCGAAATTAAATCTAATTTTACACCGAACTTAATGTGTTTTTTTAAACAAGTCCTTTGCAGGAGACGGATAAAAGTTCATATTTCTCCCTTTATAAACTGCATAGATCATTGAAATATCTTTCTTTATTACGTGTCGTCTATTTCAAAGCATTTGACTGAAAAAAACTGGTTTATTTGAACCTTGTTAGAATAAAACTGGTTTATTTGAACCTTGTGAGAATAAAAACATATGAAATATTAGGTACAGTCGGGAGCAGACATAACCTCTCGTTCAATTAACTTAGAGAGCAGTCATATTTCAGCTAACTTGAAGTTAACGTCTAGCACGATTGGCGCCGTCCCAGAAACATGTGTGCTCTGGTCCTAGAATCACGACCGTTCTTGTTCTGACCATGACCTTTCTACCCAAGTCTGCTCGAACTATGACTGTTCTATCTCATTACAATTCTAACCAAGTGTGCTCTGGTCATGACCGTTCTTGTCAAGTCTGCTCTGGCCATGACCGTTCTGGTGCTAGAATTTTTAAACTGAATATCAACTTAGTCGTTATTTTAACCAGATATTAGTATTTCTCTATTAATGTTTCTTTTTCTTTTTTTCTTATTTATTTTGCTTGAGCCCGAGCCCCAGACAGTTTTATTTTACCATATTTTCAATTAAGATTATTCAGTAAAATAATTTAATAATTTTTATCATTATCCTATATTTCAATTTACATTGTGTGTTTTATGACGGTTAATTTGCAAAAAAGTATCGCTAAATCAGTATTTTGTGTACCCTGTCTCGAGAAAGGATCTGACTTTTACTTGTTTAAATTTACCTGGATAAATAATACGTAAATTACACAAAATATACTCCCTGTATATTTAAATACTAGTTACTCAGAGGAGCTTTAATGACTGGTCTGTGTGCATTTTACTGTAATATTTTGTCTTAGTAATCTTTAAAATAGCATTTTAAAAAAAGGTTCAAAAATGATACCCATATGTACAGACAATACGTTCCAGGTGTCCATAATTTTCAGACTATGTCTTCCGGTTCAAGTTAACGAACTTAAGTGGTTATTTTCACGGGTATTTAATTTTCGCAGGTATTTTGGTGTCGCGAAAATTGCCTACCGCGAAATAAGATTAACATAAGACTTTAAAAAGTAAATGAAAGAAAATTGCGAATATTTCATTCCGCGAAAATAAAATCCGGCAATTTTGGAGGAAATCGCGAAATTTGCAACCCGCGAAAAAAATACATATACTTACTACACTTGAATTTTACTTTCATATACCTTACCATTAGTTACCTTGAACAAAATTTCTCCAAGAAGCATGACAACTAGTTCTGTTTCTACTGTTTACGTGTAATTTGTAAGCAACGTCTCGTACCGTAACACCATGAAGTCAGACACAAAAAAAATTAAATGCTTATACTTTAAATGACAATCTAGACTGCATGATATACCTATTGAAAGAAATATAACGTAAAAAATGTTATCACTGTTGCTTCAGTTACAAAATGAACAATTATAAGTAAAAGTCTCGATGCCTTCGGCGTCTTTGCCGTGACATGTGTACTCCCAGAACCAATAAAGGACAGTTTTTTTTGTTTGAAATGCGCGACATGTACATAACTAAATCTGTTTGGTTACGAGAAAGTCATGTACCGAGGTATATATCTTTTTTTCTCTTCCATTGAACCTTGAATCCTTGTTTCCAAGTCTTCAAAATCAGATACACTTACATGTATATCTAATAGTCTTCTGAAATTCGGTTGTAAATATGCTATAACGCCATTTAATGATCCGTCCAGAGTAAGCCCTCTAATCAGCATAACTGTTAATAATACATATGGTAACGTAGCAGTCACGTAAACAACCTGAAAATGTAAAATAAAAAATGATTCAGCATCTACATCTGGATATGCCTTGCGTAAATGGTGAGTGAAAGGATATGGAGTAAATGCACATGAGACAAAGTCTCTACAAATACATGGTAAAACAAGCAAAGGAACAACGCTTTTATTGTTGTTCTTCATCTTGAAGTCACCATGAGGCCTTCAACAATAAGCTTTGCTCATACCCCATAGTAAGCCGTTCAAGACGGTTTGGGCGGAATTCTTTGCTAATTGTCGAGCAACGCTACATCCATGTCTTCATTGGTCATGGATGCGGGATTGTCAAATTAAAGCTGATATACAGAATAAATTTGAAAAAAAAACCTAATCTAGTTCGGATCATGCATTATTTAAAAAATGAATGCGAAAGTCATCTGGGAATGATTTGATTTGTATTCGGTCGAATTAAACAGACTCCAAAAATAAACGTACTATTACAAAGGAAAAACATGGCAGGAGAATACCGAAGGAACAAGGGATACTGTTATTACAAAAATCAAAGCCCAGAGACACGGAAAACAAACGAAAACACAAAACACAGATACAAAGAAAGACATTAATCAGCCACAAGGCAAACAACATGAGAAAGTACCCACGAGGCACGAAAATGAAAACACGACATTCAGTACTAAGGCACTTAGTTCTAATTGTCGTGTTTTTAATTACCTGCTCAAACTCAATAGCATAAGCGCAAAAATATGAACATCGTAGGACAAATCATGACGTTGACATAATAGAACAAAACAAGGATTTAATTCAATAGATCACACTTCAGAGATACCAAAAACCAAATAATAATAGAGGAGATAACAATGAAAATGACAGCTTAAAGTATACACTACAGCAATAATAATAGCTATATAATGTTTTGAGTTGCTGATGTCATATAAAAGGGAATGCCAACGGACAACAGACACTTTATTAATCGTAAAAGATTTGAAATGTTTCACTTTAAGATTCAATACCATACTTCTGGAATTTATGAAGCAATAGAGTTCGCAAAGCCATACGGAAATAAAAAGAACTCCACGTCTTATAATTCTATCATATTACTCGTAATATATATTTACTTTTCCAACCGATTTCACTCCTTTGATTATGCACAATCCAACAATAACCCAAGCTCCGATTAGGCATAATACAAGATGAAGGTTAACATGTCCCAATTCCTCGATTCCGCTGGAATACTGGAGTACATTTTGCCTTCAAAATATAGAATAGATAAGTTTTTATTTGTGGCAACATTTATTGCTATGTAAAGGAGAAAAGACAATAACAGTATACAGTTATTGACTGGGTCCGAAGACAACTGCTGTTTTGTTTGACCCGAGGACTGAACTGTTGCACGAAGCCGAAAGCTGAGTGCAACAGTTTAGTCAGAGGGTCAAACGTTAACAAAACAGCCGTTGTTTGAAGACCCAGTCTATATCTGTTTTGTGATTTTTTTTAAAAGAGCAAAAGCACTTTCCAAAAAGTTGCTTAGTCAGGGATTTGTTCAGCCTTTGTTGCTTCAATCCCTTCAGAAATTTTATGGTCGTCACTATGATATCATTGACAGATATGACGTGTCTGTGTCCCAAATGAAAACGGACATTTTCAGCTAGATTTCACGTTTTCACGGATTTGACATATTCGGTTTTGACTCACCCCGGATTGACTCACTGATAGTGTGACGGGTGCCGCTAGTGGAGCAGGACATGCTTACCCTTCCGGAGCACCTGATGTCACTCCCGGTTTTCATGGGAGTTCACACTATGAGTGCCTTAGTTTTTAATGTAGTCTTCTTACTTCCGTGCATTGTAGCTGTCTTACGTCCTTGTTTCTCTGTTGCCGTTTTTGCCATGTCTTTGGACTTCGATTGTTGTGGTCTTCGCTTCCCTTGTTCCTTCGGATTTCTACTGCTGTTGTTTCATGTTCAATGTGTTTTTGTCTTTAAAATATGTTTTATTGGTGTTACATTTATGTCACTGCAAACTTTCAGTTTTGTTAAATACGCTCAATTTCATCTGAATACAATTCCCGTCGCCAATTAAGTTGTGCAGTCGACATCAGATCACATGATACGGGCGCATTGTTTTATATCCAATCAAAATAAGGCAGGCGGTCAACAGTTCGGTTGCGGTCTACAGACTGAAAACTGTTAAGGTGTCTCCAGGGTATTAATTTCCTATTATAGAATTTTGGGAAATTTTCTGTGTAGAAACATAATTGTATTATTGTTCAAAGAGTAAAATAAAATTTGGGGGTCACCAAGCATTTAAGCGCAAAAACTGGAATTGAAAAATTCAGGATTTTACATAGAAATGATAAGAAAAATGATTATATGAGACGATAGCTTGAAAAATCTATTATAGATTTTGCTCATACTTTGCATGTATTTTGAAATCATTATAAAGTTTACATATATACAAAATAAATATTAGGGTCACCGTTGAAATAATAGAGATAAATTGCGACATATTAATTCTTAAATTATTTTATTAAAATATCTCCCTTGCATAATTTCTGTGTTCTTCAAAACCAGCTACAGATTTAAAGCTCGTGTGTTTTCGTTCACGTTTTTGTAATGAAAATGTTGTAAAAAGGATAAGGAATACAAATCTTAAATA
The DNA here is from genome assembly GCA_002080025.1 of Modiolus philippinarum. Taxonomy (NCBI): domain Eukaryota; kingdom Metazoa; phylum Mollusca; class Bivalvia; order Mytilida; family Modiolidae; genus Modiolus; species Modiolus philippinarum. The sequence continues at coordinate 90,751 of MJUU01060205.1, forward strand.
TTTCGGAACTTCATTTATGGCATGGCCCTGTCACACTATAACGCACAGTACTAACCTGTGCCCAGTGTGTCAGAATATTTTCGTACACGCTAATGTGCGTTGTATAAGTTATAGGCACGTTCGTAACACGTTACAAATACATCGACACACGTTGGCGTGCGTTGTTGAACGTTGGGTTCGTCGTGATATTTTAAACATGATCAAAATTTCACGACGTTCGCCAACGTGTTGTTGATAAGTTATACAGACGTTAGACGAACGCTAGAGGTACGTTATGCAGGCAATGTGTAGTAGTTTTTTGAAAGTTGTTTTAAACGTGTAGAGAACGCAAACCAGGCGTCCTTGTAACTAAGGAATATCGTATTAGCCGGTGTTTTATTATAAAAAAAAATATTGTTTAAAGATCAAGACAAAATGCCAAAGTATTGTAAATAGCTGATTTATTTCAGTATTACAGTGACATATTGTTTTGAAAATATTTTTTTTTTATTTTTCAGGGACCTATCACTCCTGCAAATTTGTCATATTTTAGGTGCCATTTGTATCCATTTCTACATTTGCAAATGACATTGAGATGAAGAATTTCAAGCTGATCTTACAAAGATTGTCAAAACGCTATACAGACGCTCTATGAATACTAGAAGACCGTTATGGATACGTTCAGTATACGTTTAACACGGTAGTAAAACGCCTTTGCAACGTTGTCATACGCTGTTACACGTTTTGTGTGCGTTGCATACAAGTTATGGATATGTTTTCCTTGCGTTGTAGGCCCTTAGCCTGACGCTATGAATGCGTCCAGCAAGAGAATTTCTTCGGCGTGTGCCAACGTTCTTATAAAAATTCGCGAACGTCGGCACACGTTGGCTAGAACGTTATAGTGTGACAGGACCTTCACATATTAAATAACTAATTTGCTAACTTCCTTAATGAATTAAACCTAAATGAACAAGTATTAGACAAAAATGGCGGAAAAATACCACTGAGACATCATAACTGGTCAGCAGATCGTTTTTCTTTTTGTTTTTTTTTTTTGTTGTTGTTGTTGAGTGAAAAATAAAACAGATAAATATTTTTTTTTCCAATGCATTTTTAGAAGGAAATATAATAACATTTAAATTCGGGAATATTTTCAACATATCAACGACATAACTAGGAATGAGGCTTTTCTCCTACATAAAACATGACTTTCATTGTTCAAAAAACGGATAGCTCAGTGTAAGTCAAAAATCGTTGACTGAATGATCCAGCGAATGATCTGTATAGAATTGTAGGCTTACATGCAAACCAGGTTTATTGATTCAAACTTGCAAAAAATTGTTTAAATGATGGTCAGTTTCAGATCACGCTCTTTCCTGATAAGGTAGTATCTTATGACTGTTAAAGTATGGGTCAGAACTGGTTTTAGTCACAAGATTGGATCTGATGCACTTGGGAAGAAATATTTGTCATGCACTCTTTATTTATTGATCTATCACTGATGGCATTCCTAGTTATATCGTTGATATGTTGAAAAATAATCCCGAATTTAATTGTAAAGAATGACTTTTTTATATATCTGACGATGACATCCTGAAGCTGCCGACACCAATGAACCATCAACAAGCAAGAAATTGTGTGTTATATTGTCTCCGTGACAGAGTCATCATTTGCAAATGGTTGCATTTTATTTTATTTTTTTTTATTTTTTCTTTTTTTTTTTTTTGCAACATACTCCGGTCATAATAAAGGAGGTTTGCCTTTGTATGCAGGAAAATTCATGCAGGTAGATAATTGCACGAAAGTAACCTGTACCAACCTTCTGCAAAAATACAAAATTCATATTGCTTTCTTAGTACAAATAAAGCTACAAAAATAATAGCCCTAACACCGGCGTTTGTTGTAAAAAAAAAAGTAAATCAACAAAATAACAACTGTACTAACTGCCAAAAGTCCTCCTGTCCTGTTATCCATATTGTTGCTTTATCTGATGATATATATTCCAAATTTCTATCCACTTCACTGTTATTATTTCTCGTTACAAAGCCTGCATGTTCTAATTGCAAAGAAGTAGTATTTATTGTTCCCGTGTCCATGCTGCTCATATTTTTCAAACTCCCTCTGTCGGCTATGCAGTTTGGACTATTCCATTCATTAGAGCAGGTAGACCAGGGTAGAGGGTTGATAAATGAATTTCCGATGTAATAAATTGTCCAGGCTAAAACCATATTGTAGTAAACGTTGATCACAATTAAGGGAATCACCATCCCAAAGCCTACTCCTGAAGGAAAGATACTTTTTGTCATTGCGACCTGGCAACTTAAAACAAATTCGTGAGAGAAAAGTTAAATTCTTTAAAAGTTGTATATAGCAAGATACCGAAGTTGCTGACAATTTAGATAAATTCTCATTTTCTACATATTAACTTTCAGTTATAGTCAAACTTGTCCTAACGGACCAACTGAAAAAAACGACAGATCACAAAATCCTACGCACAGTTATCCAATAAATTTTAGGCCGAAATATAATGCAACCTGTATTTCGCTCTTTTGTCTGAAATTATAATTTTTAATGGATAGTTAAATATTTAGTTGCCATGCAAACCAAGCCAAATAACTGAATGTTTGAAATAAATGTCTTTTCTCGTGCAAAGCTCTGTCCTTAGTTGAATTTTGGCTTTTCTATTTAGATTTTATTGGTTATTTGTTCTCTATCAGCTTATACACGTGTTTTGATTTAAGGACTTTCAAATGTTTTGATGTGAACTGCACTGAAGAGACATATAAAGTTGTCGAAATGCGCATAAGCAGAATTTAAATTAACAGTAACTTCGGTATTGTGATATTTCTGCAATATGATGGGTATCTAAGCAATTTTTGACAACTAATAAAAAGCTGTAAAAATTGTCAGATACTAGTAACTGATATGGAAGTTCGTTTGATTAAACTGTAAGCACAGTTATCATTTCACAGTAACTTCGGTACTTAGTTATTTATTAATATTCTATAAAAAGAATTGTACGCCGGTCTTAATCAGATTTAAGAGAAAGGTTGAATGATCCCCAGGGGTGCACTCAAGTTTGTGAATTTTCAAAATGGCACCGGTTACTCTGAAAACATATAAAATGAAATTAAAAGTGATCAGATTAGGTTGTCTAGCAGTTGTCCAAGAAAGGGTTAACCGCATGGTTTATATTAATTCTTGCTGTTCGGTTCCTATCGTAATTAACATTTTGGCTTTTTGAAATAGAGTTTTGGAATGTGATTAAAATTTTTAGTCATCGTAGGTACGTCTTTTTGTCTTTCCTGTTTTGAAGACTAGATCTTTTCAATTTATAAAGCATTAAAAAATTGCTAGTGCCGGTACTAAGTCCGGCTATCCCGAGTTCCTATCGTTGTCTACGTTTGTCTTTTGTCTTTTTATTGTTTTTCGTGTGCAGTTCCCTGTTAGATGGTGGCTTTTGATTGTAATTTTCGGCCATTGTAAGAGTTTCTTATTATCTTTTCTATATTAACATGTTTAATTTTACAAATACATGTTTAATTAATGTATTGAGTACAGTAATATAACTGTTAAGAAAAAATATGTTTATACACAACCAAATCTCTTTATTTTTCTTCTTCAAGGATGTACCTACCTCTAAAGATAGGACAAATTTCCCATACATGCAAAAAACCTTTTCCACTAAATTGTCCGATTGCAGTTTCCAAGAAAAACAAAGGCATTCCACAGAAAACCAAGAAAATAATGTTTGGAATTAGAAATGCCCCTGAATTTTAAAAAAAATTAAAAGAAGTTATGATGCGATAAGTAAGAACTGTCATTGATAAATCGTTACTTCAATAACATTTGATGTTCAATAACATTTGATCTTTTCAAAACATAGTACATTTGTAAGTTTGATTATATTTAAATAAAGAGCAACCGGAAGCAAGCAAATGTTAACAACAATGTATACTTCTCGTGTATGCTTCGAAGTTGATTCGTTGTTAGAGAGAGCTAGCACCAATTTTGCAGATTTTTTTTCTTAAGACATATAGTCATCTCCTTGACCGCCTTATTAATACAGGCTTCAAAAATTCTATCTCTTACGATAATTAAAAAAGTTCTTTATTGATAACAGTCCCTTGTAGAAAAAAAATGAATGTTTGATCCGAACTGTGATTCACGATTCATTTCTACTAAGTACTGTGGTGAACATTTATTTTCACTTTATCCGTAATTTGTATAAGTTTCCTTTGATCTCGCGAAGCAAATATTTTTCAGTATTTGCTACTGCCCGAATTCGAAAAAATATTGGCAAAAAGTATTTTAGGCCACGCCTACATTGTCAATCAGAATCAATGAAACATAAGAAATAAACATCTGTAGAGACTGTTACCGGATTGTACACATTCTTTTACTTATCAATACTAGTCAATTTCACGATTTGTTGAAAAGTAACATTCATTTTCAAAATTTTTTCTATTAAATGATTTGGTTAATTACCGATAAAAAGAATAATAGAAGTTTTGTTTTTGATACAAGAAATATTGGCTCCAATAATGGACTCGCCCAAAAGGGGCTCGTCCATTATTGTTCGCCAATATTTCTTGTATCAAAAACAAAACTTCCATTATTCTATATGTCTACGACCGTTCAACATCAATTACCACTTGTGTTAAACTGATGATAGTAACGGACAAGATGGTGGAACAGAAGAGCTCTTAGTTTGTATTTATGGTCATATTTCTTTTCAATGGCAAAGATGATAGTAACGACGAATCCAGAAAAATATTGGATGATAGTAACGTAAATCAGAGATGATAGTAACGTTATTTTTTCTCAAATCTGAAACAAATGTTAATATGGTAATAAAGCTCAACGCCGAGTGCAGCATGATACGACCGCAGCATGTCGACAATTGAAATTTGAACAAGTGTAATTTTTGTGTCGCCTGCTGTAAGCAGAGTCGACACATAGTAATTACTATCTGTCGTCTTATGTCGTCGTCGTCGTCCTGCGTCGTCCGTCGGTTTTTGAATCCGCAACTCCTTCAAAACTACTTGTCCGATTCCAACCAAACTTTCAGGATATGTGTTTCAAATGGTGTAGTTGTGCGCCTGATACTTAGAATTTCGATTTTACAGATTTTAGAGGTTCACAGAGCCAAAATTGCTTATTTGTGAGTGTTGCTTTTAGAATCTGCAACTCCTTCAAAACTGCTGGTCCAATTCTAACCAAACTTTCAGGATATGTTTTTCACATCCTGATACTTTTGATTTTACAAATTTAAGAGGTTCACAGAGCAAAAATTGCTCATTTGTGAGTGTTGCTTTATGAATCTGCAACTCCTTCAAAACTGCTGGTCCGATTCCAACCAAACTTTCAGGATATATTGTTCACCTGGTGTAGATGTGCACTTGATACTCAGAATTCTGATTTTACAAATTTTAGAGGTCCACAGAGCCAAAATTGCTCATTTGTGAGTGTTGCCTTTTGAATCCACAACTCCTTCAAAAATACTTCTCCGATTCCAACCAAACTTTCAGGATATTTTTTTACATGGTGTAGTTATGCACCTGATACTTAGAATTTTGATTTTACAGATTTTAGAGGTTCACAGAGCCAAAATTGCTCATTTGTGAGTGTTGCTTTTTGAATCCGCAACTTCTTCAAAACTGCAAGTCCAATTCCAACCAAATTTCCAAAGTTCCCAGGGCCAAAATTGCTCATTTGTTAATTTGGTTTGTTAATCTTCAACTCCTTCACAAATGTCTGTGAGATTCCAACCAAACTTTCAGTATATGTTGTTTATCAGGTCTGGTTATGCACAGTATACTTGAAATTTTGATTTTACATATTTAAGAGGTTTGCCAAGCCAACATATCACTTTTGTTATTTCTGTTTGTTAATCTGCAAGTCTTAGCCATGCACATAATCAGAGGTTCACTGGGCCAAAACTGACTCTTCTGTTGTGCACCAATGGAACACCCATCAATTTTTAGTGAATATGGACATTTTATTCGTACCACAAGAAATAAATATTACTAGTATTGCATGATTTTTTTTATATTTTCTTTATTCAATTTTGGATTCAAATTGGATTCACCAGTGTGTAAGTATGCTGTAAATCCAGATACCAAAGACATCTTTGAAAAACATATTGAGGGATGAATGATCTTCGTATTGTTTTAAAAGCTTCACATATATAGCAAATCGAAGAACAACAATTACGAATGACCTTGACACAGCAATTAGATAGACACAAACTAGGAAAGATAACAATTAGTCCTTTTGATCCTTTAAAGCTCGGAAACAGTTAGATATACACCAAATCTGGTAGCATAATTACTGAAAGCTTCCAGCAAGAGGAATCCGAAGAAAAAATCCCATAATAATCGGATGATATAATAAAGATTTTACATTTTTTTAAATCGCAAATAGACCCCTTAGATCCCTTATAGCTTGGTAACAGTAAGAGTTATACCAAATCTGTTGACATACTACCAAAAACTTACAACAAGAGGATTCCAAAGAAAAAAAAACGTTAAAATCCAATGAAAAATACAGATTTTTTATTGCAGCTTTGTCCCCTTATAGCTCGGAAACGGTAAGAGATATGCCAAATATATTGATACATTACTGTAAGCTTACAACAAGAGGAATCCAAAGAAAAAAATCCCATCGAAATCCGATGAGAAATAAACTTTTTAGGTAATCTGCATGTTTGCAATTATGGCCCCGTTTGGCCCCTCATAACTCGGACAGGAAACAAGGTATCAAAAATCTGATGGTGTAGCGCTATATTAATTTTTTCATAAGGAATCCATTGAAAAGTGCATCAAAATCAGACTGAAAATAAAAAAAGGATTTTTTATCGTCCCTTTCGGGCCCCATTTATCTCATGAACGGCACACAATACATGAAATCTGTTAGCCTATCACTGATAGGATATTAGGAACACACTGGAACAAATCCCATCAGAATTCGATAAATAATAGATACTTACGGCCAAATATGTGAAAACACCCAATTTTGTCCCTTTGGGCCCCTTTAAAAAAACAGGTGGGGCCACCGTATCCAAATCCTCTCAAATATTTCCTGTTGTGCCAAGGAATATTGTATTAAAATTTCACAAGGATTGATCAATTGGAATAGTAATTCACATTAACTTCGGTATTTAGTTATTTGGAACTAAAGTTATTGACCAAAAACAATAAAGAGCAACGCCAAGCACAGCATGATACGACCGCAGCATGTCGACCACTGAAATTTGAACAAGTGTAATTTAAAGTGAGCATGGATATACTAAAGAACTTGACACAATAATTATATGGACACAATAAGGAGATTGACCCTGTAATAAGCTGGACACAAACTAGGAAAAATGAAAATTAGCCCTAATGACTTCTGATGGTTCCTCTTTGATCCCTTATAGTAAGACCTACGCCATATCCATTGACATACTACTGAAAGCTTATATCAAGAGGAATCCAAAGAAAAAATCCCATCGAAATTTGATCAAAAATAAAATTTCACATTATTTAGGAAAATGCAATTTTTGCCCCTTTGACCCCTTGTAGACATGAAATGGTAAGAGCTACGCCAAATCTGTTGCATAATTCCGAGAGCTGATATCAAAAGGAATCCAAAGAAAAAAAATCCTATCGAAATCTGATGAAAAATAAAAATTTTAGGTAATCTGCAAATTTGCAAAGGACCTTCCATACATCATTCCTGTAAAGTTTGGTTGAATTTGCTTCAGCCGTTTCAGGGCAGAAGATGAAATGTGATTTTCCCATAGGGTCAATGTTAAACCATGTCCCGTGCTGGTGGCCATGTTTTTTGTCGGATCGGAACAAATTGAGCAATCACAGAAGATACCCCGCCCATAGGCAATTATAGCAGTTGCAGGAACCTGGGTAACTATTTTGCTTCATGACTAGCTTTTTCATCGGTATAGAGAAAAATAAATCAAACTTTACCAATGGCATATTCAAAATATATTGCAACTTTTCTAGGAGGTGAACACAACTTCTCAGCCAAAAACTAAGAAATTAATAGATTTTATATTATTATTTTTTTGCTGATCTATTTGCGATAACAAAATAAGAAAATAGATTGAGAATACTTATAGCTCAGTCAGCTTGCATAAAGATTAGGTCAATTTTCGTTCACAGCTAGAATCAAAATTCTATGGCCAAATTTGCCTTAACAGACATAGATAAAGCCTCTAGAAATAGTTTTCTCTGAACATATCATGAAGATAATGCGAAAGTGCGGGAAAAATCTGGAAACAGGAGATGATGGTGCATTTTGTTGGATCACAAGTTCCTGGTTCCAACAATGGTCTTTTGAGTCATTGGGGATAAACCGGCTGTAGCGAATTCTCAACTAAGCATTCTTTTGAGGTCCAACATACATATTTTGAAAAGGATCGTTACTGTCATCCCTAAATTATCTGGAAACACCATTACTATCATCTTTGATGTCCGTTACTATCATCATCGCTGTTTTTCTTTACATCAATTTGCCATTTATATATGCGATCTATACAGTCATATTTAATATCGACATGAAGTTTTTAAATAATACTAAAAATCTTTCATAGTTAACTTTTGAATATACAGTCATTGAAAAGAAATATGACCATAAATACAAACTAAGAGCTCTTCTGTTCCACCATCTTGGGATAATAGTAACGTCCGTTACTATCATCAGTTTGATACCAGTGAATCACTGTTGAATTGCTACCGGACACTACCGCAATGAATGGAGAAGGTTTGGGCGCCATTGAACCCGTGTAACCAACCATTTCTTTTGAAATGCCAGTACCAATTTAGGACAATTGCGGTTGATAATTCCCTAGATATGGTTGTACCTACTTTGTCTTTTGATCTCTTTTTGCCCTTTCGATTTAGGCTCTTGACAAGTCTGTTCCGGAATTTTGCTATTTTCCTCATTTTACTATAAGAAATATGAAGAATGATAAATAAACAAGCGTTACCTCCGCCATTCCTCATACAAACATACGGAAAACGCCATAGGTTTCCTGAGCCTACAATGTAGCCAATCAATGACAAGATATATTCTACTTTCCGACTCCATTTCCCTCTTAGACTCGGATTCCTTTCCATCTTTCTATTAACTTCAGATGAATCTTGGGTTGAATGTATTTCTGTTTTGGCGTCAAATTAAACCTAAATGGAAAAGGAATAATTTATTCTAAAACTCAGCTTGTCGTTTTGCAAGCTCAATTTGATGATTTGCAACAGACGGGAATGGCTGTTAAAGACGCAAGATTTGTTTATCATGCTATTTTCCGTGCCGTACTAATGCGAAAAATTTGTTGCTTTGTTTTTTCAATGTCATTGTCTTTGGACATCTTTTTACTCGGTTCTCACAGACTTTTACTTGACGGATAGTGCATGCATATTAACAGATGCTTACCTTTGTGTAGGCATTCGATCTATGAAATAATGAGCGCTTGTGAACATATACAGATTATTACCAAAACTATGTGCTTTTTATTTTAATGCAGAGCTGTAGACCGTTTGAATTCTATACACCCAATTTAAAACTAATTTAGTAACATTGAGACAAGATTTAACTAAATTTATATAATCGACAAAATTCAACAAATAATGCACATGAAACAAATCAAACCAAAAAGTAAACAGGATCAAATTCCTATGACATAAATATATAAGTTTACAGAGATTCAAATTCAAAGTAATTGCGATTGAAACAAAAAACCAATTTGAAGCAAAGAAAAGTAGAGTACCGAAATCATAGCAAATTTGAATTTCTTAAAAGATTGATTAATTCTTTATTTATCTCTAGTATCATGTATACGTAAAATATATCTGCAATAGTTTACTCACAGTGAACAATATTTTCCTTATTTGCTGTCTTCAGCTTATTTTGCAATGCTTACTGTCAGTTCGTTATAAGAACAGTTAACCTTATCGGTGCCAACCACCGCTTGATATTAAAAGATAGCGCAAATTGATAGCCTGTAATTGAGTACTGACAACTGGTACATACGACGATCCGAATAATTTGAAAATCATCGAAAATAAAGTAACTACATTGTACATGTAGAAAACATGTGAGCAAAGTTTATTACTGTATACCCCGATCCCTATTGTAATCTACAAAAACAATATCTTATCAAATTTAAAAATAGCTGGATCACAATGGCAATATGTATTGAACATTCTGTGAAAGATTCGGTGAATTTCACTAATTGATCTAGGAGGGGTTGTTGCCAGAAAGATGTGTATACCTATGTTGGACAAAATAACGAACGCACGGACGAACTGAAACCATGGTCACAATATATCCGTCCCATAAAGTCGAAGGGTATTGAAACAACTATAGCATATCTCTCTCTCTCTCCTTTTTCATTACGCTTTAAGAAACGAGTTTAAAATAGGATTAACGTAAAAGACAAAAATGTGTATTGTATTCTGAAATGAAACCATTATTTAGTAATTACGGTCTTTAATACATTTATCAATATTATTTTTATCATATGAAACAGAAATCTCATAATATTAATCTACAAATGAAACACATGTAGCTATCTTTAGATCATAAGCAGTTGACTGGTAATTGCATACGAAAACGACACACATGTCAGCGAATAAGGGGGCGGACAGGGTTAAGGGAGATAGCAGGACAGGGTTAAGGGAGATAGCAGGACAGGGTTGAGGGAGATAGCAAAGAAGGGATGGAAAAAGAAGAGAAAATAAAAGGAGGAGAAAGGGGAAAACATACTGGAAGGAAGGGGCGTTGGATAGGAGAGAGGGGTTGAGAAAAAAAGGGAAAGGAATTTATGATGTGAATATTAATACTATTAGCATTCGAACAATCAACGATGTCTCTGATACCACATTTGTTCGGCAAAATTTCAGAATGGATAAATGCAGTATTAATATATATTTGTCAATGATTTTGCGCGAAAAAGGTTTGAGACAGTCTGGAATGTACCATTTACCACTGGGCCGATGCCACTGCTGGTGGACTGTAAGTCCCCGAGGTAATTCACCAACCCAGTAGCCAGTACTTCGGTGCTGGCCTGAAAACCGATTTTATTTGAAAATTTGCAATATCTAAATTTACGAAAATTTTGTTTAAACCTAAGGAGTATCTCCCTCTTGCATAGCTCTGTCCTTAGCTGATTTTGGCTTTCCTATTTAGATCCTGTTGTTAAATTGTTCTCTATCAGTTTTTGCACACATTTCGTTTCATGGTTTCCCAAATGTTTTGATTTTATCTGCACTGATGAGACATAAGTTGTCGAAATCCGCATATGCAGAACCTAAATTCACAGTTACCTCGATATTTTGTTATTTATTTACCACATCTCCTGTCATATTTTTCTCAACTTTATACATGTTAATACGGTACATGAAATGTCATATGGAAATTTGAGTCATACATTTAATTAACGCTTCTTAAGCAATTGCAATGAAATATGGTAAAAAATATTGAATCCCCAGCTAGCCCCTTTCAGACATAGGAGTGTAAAATAATACAAGTGTTTTTGAACCTAACATTTTTTCTATGGAAACAATTATGTCACTGTAAAACACCAAAAAAGATATGGGTTTCTAGGTAGAATTTTAAAAAGTAACAGGTCTTTGATTTGTCTCTCCTGCAGTGTGGAATCCGTAAAAAGATTCCCCGTACGAGAGATGTATGCTCTTTAAGTATTTCAGTTTTGATATACTTGTTCGTGAATGAATTTTTCATATGGATATACTATCATACTTTAATATTTTGCATTTATTTTTGTAATTTCGAAATGTTATTCTGACCACCTCTTTAAAGTGCCCACATCTCACAATTTTATAATGACTACTTTTCTTGAGTGCCCTGTGTTTGTTTACATGTTGTAATCGTCAATAGCTTAAGACACTAGTGCTTAGATCGGGCAACAACGGATGACAGTGATTGTAAGAGCACGACTTTTTGTCAGTTGAATTTATATTTGTTGACGATCCCGCATCCATGACCAGAAAAGAAATCGATGTACCGTCGTTCGACATTTAGCTACGAATTCTTCTCAAACCGGTGCTATGGACCGTTTTAACTTACCATGAGAGATGAGCAAAGCTCATTCTTCAAGGCCTTATGGTGACTTCAAGATTTAGAGCAACAATCTAAACGTTGTTCCTTTGCTTGTTTTAACCATGTATTTGTAGAGACTTTGTCTAATGTGTATTTACTTCATATCCTTTTATTGTTAATTTTAGAATTTAAGGAAATTTAGAAATATACGAATCAAAGATTTTTGCAACTTTACAATTTAAAATCATCATTACTATTACAAGGAATTAAAAAAGAAATGGTTGTTACGTATAATTACAGCTTATGTAAGTAAGCTGCATTCTGATTCGTCAGTAGCCGTTGTATTTTTTGTCAAATACCCCTTCACCGTGGTATTTGTCCTGGAGTCATCTGTGCGCTTTAATGAAAGAGACATTCGATGTAATTATACAGATATATACGGAAGCATGAAGGGGACAAGTGATTTTTTTTCTATCTCGTGACCACGAGATACTAAGTCGTGGCCACGAGATAGCTATGTCGTGGCCACGAGATACTATCTCGTTCTAATGACATACTAACTCGTGGCCACGAGATAGCTATCTCGCTCCCACGAGATATTATCTCGTTTCCACGAGATATTATCTCGTTCCCACGAGATATTATCTCGTTCCCACGACTTACTAAGTCGTGGCCACTAGATAGCTATGTCGTTCCCACGAGATAATATCTCGTTCCCACGATAAACTAACTCGTGGCCACGAGATACTAAGTCGTGGCCACAAGATACTAAGTCGTGGCCACAAGATACTAAGTCGTGGCCACCAGATAGCTATGTCGTGACCATGAGATACTATCTCGTTCCTACGACATACTAACTCGTGGCCACGAGAAAGCTTTGTCGTACCCAAGAGATACTATCTTGTTCCCACGACATACAAATTCGTGGCCACGAGATACTATCTCGTTCCCATGACATTCTAAGTCGTGGCCACGAGATACTAACTCGTTCCCACGACATACTATGTCGTGGACACGAGATACTAATAAAATGTGAAGCCTTCAACAACGAGCTTTGCTCATACACATAGTTATCTCGTGGCCACGACATATTATGTCACGGGAACGAGATAGTATCTCGTGGCCACGACATAGCTATCTCGTGGCCACGAGATAGTAACTCGTCACCACGACTTACTATATCGTGGCCACGAGTTAGTATGTTGTGAGAACGAGATAGTAATTCGTGGGAACGACATAGCTATCTCGTTGCCACGACATAGTAAGTCGTTGGAACGAGATAATATCTCGTGGGAACGAGATAGCTATCTCGTGGCCACGAGTTAGTATGTCGTGGGAACGAGATAGTATCTCGTGGCCACGACATAGCTATCTCGTGGCCACGACTTAGTATCTCGTGGCCACGACATAGCTATCTTGTGGCCACGACATATTATGTCGTTGCCACGAGATAGAAAAAAAATTCACATGTCCCCTCCATGCTTCCGTAGATATATCATGAATGTCGGGGTATTTGCCAAAATACAATTCCCCCCACCTTTCAGACTCGGGAAAGTTAACCGCCCCGCGACTTGTATTTTGGCAAATACCCCTATTTATCATAATATATCTGTTCAAAATTCAAAAAAAATAATCGGTTTTTTAGAGTTGAATCTAACTTTGGTAATTTCTGAAACTCTAATAGACCGATTATTTGTTCCTTGCAGTAATGAGGATGATTTTCAATAGCCATATACAAAAATAAATGGGTCCTCTATTGTTTCGGGAAATTAACAAAAATAAGAATCATATTTTCAAATTCTACTTCTTCAATAATAATTGAAAATCCCGAATCGAATTTTCGCGAATACTATACTCGTAGGGCATTTCACTGAAATTCCGAAACCAAAGTACCCTACTACGGACGATACTTGACATGGTGCCAAGTTTCAAATTTGTATCTCTAATAGTTTGTGGTCTATCAGGGAGCACTACACACATTTGTATGTACATACGGACGTACTGTATAACATTATATCCCTCAGGCTGTTTTCATTAAGCGAGGGTAAAAATGATATTTATCTTACCGTATTTATAAGCATTAGATCTACTTAGTAATTATAAATTTAATATTAATTGTTGTGTCAAATTGCAAGCTAATTGTCTGAAATGAGACTTAATTGAATCATGGAGGTATAATCATAGATGATTATACCTCCATGATTGAATTGATATTAACATAGGCTGGCACTGATCACACGCCTTGTGCAACTTGAATGCACTCTATGATAATTAAATTCACTTCATGATATTTTTTTAATTATTCGTGTATACCGAAACAGTTAACATTTACAACGATCGTTACGTGAACATTATCATAACACAGTAAAATAGTATGTTGCACAAATTTGCACTTCTTGCCAGTGCGTATCTGTCACTCAACATTTGTTTCAGATACCCACTTAAAATTGTACATGCAGATACTTTAGATATAATAACAACGTGTCAAACACATATTTTGCTTAATAAAAATCAAATATGGGTAGTAAATGGGTGAAAATAAAAAATACACCATATGGAAATCTTTTTTATCCTTTTGAATATTTTAAATTTCTGAAGTAATTTTGAAAATCCTACTGGATTAAATTGGAATTCTTTGGGATTTTCCCGATATCATTCAGGATATTTCTTTCACTTGGGTTTCGGTGAATTTCACTAATTGGTCTGAAGGGGTTGTTGCCAGAAAGATGTGTATACCTATGTTCGACAAAATATCGAACGCACGGACGAACTGAAACCATGGTCACTATATATCCGTCCCATAGAGTCGAAGGTTATTGAAACAACTAGAGCATCTCTCTCTCTCTCTCTCTCTCTCTCTCTCTCCTTTTTCATTACGCTTTAAGAAACGAGTTTAAAATAGGATTAACGTAAAAGACAAAAATGTGTATTGTATTCTGAAATGAAACCATTATTTATTAATTACAGTCTTTATTACATTTATCAATATTATTTTTATCATATGAAACAGAAATCTCATAATATTAATCTACAAATGAAACACATGTAGCTATCTTTAGAACATAAGCAGTTGACTGGTAATTGCATACGTAAACGACACACATGTCAGCGAAAAAGGGGGCGGACAGGGTTAAGGGAGATAGCAGGACAGGGTTAAGGGAGATAGCAAAGAGGGGCTGGAAAAAGAAGAGAAAATAAAATTGAGGAGAAAGGGGAAAAGATACCGGAAGGAAGGGGCGTTGGATAGGAGAGGGGGGTTGAGAAAAACAGAGAAAGGAATTTATGATGTGAATATTAATACTATTAGCATTCGAACAATCAAAGATGTCTCTAATACCACATGTGTTCGGCAAAATTGCAGAATTGATGAATGCAGTATAAATATATATTTGTCAATGATTTTGTGCGAAAAAGGTTTGAGACAGCCTGGAATTTACCATTTACCACATCTCCTGTCATATTTTTCTCCACTTTATACATGTTAATACGGTACATGAAATGTCATATGGAAATTTGAGTCATGCATTTAATTAACGCTTCTTAAGCAATTGCTATGAAATATGGTAAAAAATATTGAACCCCCAGCTAGCCCCTTTTAGACACAGGAGTGTAAACAATACAAGTGTTTTTGAACCTAACATTTTTTTTCTATTGAAACAATTATGTCACTGTAAAGCACCAAAAAAGATATGGGTTGCTAGGTAGAATTTTAAAAAGTAACAGGTCTTTGATTTGTCTCTCCTGCAGTGTGGAATCCGTAAAAAGATTCCCCGTACGAGAGATGTATGCTATTTAAGTATTTCAGTTATGATATACTTGTTCGTGAATGAATTTTTCATATGGATATACTATCATACTTTAATATTTTTGCATTTATTTTTGTAATTTCGAAATGTTATCCTTACCACCTGTTTAAAGTGCCCACATCTCACAATTTTACAATGACTACTTTTCTTGAGTGCCCTGTGTTTGTCTACATGTTGTAATCGTCAATTGCTTAAGACACTAGTGCTTTGATCGGGCAACAACGGATGACAGTGATTGTAAGAGCACCACTTTTTGTCAGTTGAATTTATATTTGTTGACGATCCCGCATCCATGACCAGAAAAGAAATGGATGTTCCGTCGTTCGACATTTAGCTACGAATTCTTCTCAAACCGGTGCTATGGACCGTCTTGAACTTACTATGAGAGATGAGCAAAGCTCATTCTTCAAGGCCTTATGGTGACTTCAAATGAAGAGCAACAATCTAAACGTTGTTCCTTTGCTTGTTTTAACCATGTTTTTGTAGAGACTTTGTCTCATGTGTATTTACTCCATATCCTTTTATTGTTTGTTTTAGAATTTAAGGAAATTTAGAAATATAAGAAGATTTTTGCAACTTAACAATTTAAAATCATCATTACTATTACATGGAATTAAAAAAGAAATGCTGTTACGTATAATTACAGCTTATATAAGTAAGCTGCATTCTGATTGGTTAGTAGCCGTGGAATTTTTTTTGTCAAAATACCCCTTCACCGTGGTATTTTTCATGGAGTCATCTGTGCGCTTTAATGAAAGAGACATTCGATGTAATTATCATGAACGTCGGGGTATTTGCCAAATATACAAGTCTTGGGTCTAAATTTCCCTCACCTTTCATCCTTATCATGATATATCTGTTCAAAATTCAAAAAAAAAAAATAATCGGTCTTTTAGAGTTGAATCTAACTTTGGTAATTTCTGAATATCTAAAAGACCGATTATTTTTTTCGGTTCCTTGCAGTAATAAAGATGATTTTCAATAGCCATATGTAAAAGAAATGGGTCCTCGATTGTTTCGGGAAATTACCAAAATAGGAATCATATTTTCAAATTCTACTTCTTCAATAATAATTGAATATCCTGAATCGAATTTTCGCAAATAATGTGCTCGTAGGGCATTCCATTGAAATTCCGAAACCAGAGTACCCTACTACGGACGATACTTGACATGGTGCCAAGTTTCAAATTTGCATCTAGTTTGTGGTCTATCGGGGAGAACTACACACATTGGACGTACTTTATAACATAATATCCCTGTTTTCAATAAGCGAGGGTAAAAATGATATTTATCTTACCGTATTTATGAACATTAGATCTACTTAGTAAATATAAATTTAATTTTAATTGTTGTGTCAATTTGCAAGCAAATTGTCTGAAATGGGACTTAATTGAATTGAAATTAACATAGGCTGGCACTGATCACGCGCCTTGCGCAACTTGAATGCACTCTATGGTAATTAAATTCATTTCATGATATTTTTTTAATTATTCATGTATACCGAAACAGTTAACAGTCACAACGATCGTTCCGCGAACATTATCATGACAATAAAATAGTATGTTGCAGAAATTTGCACTTCTTGCCAGTGCTTATCTGTCACTCAACATTTGTTCCAGATACCCACTTAAAATTGTACATGCAGATACTTTAGGGACCGACCATTTAACTTGAAAGGGGGGGTATGGTTTTTTTTCTAAAAAAATATTTTGGAGCTGATTTTTTGTGAAAAAAATATTTTGGCTGCCAAAATGATAAAAAAATTTCTGAAGGAGGCTTTCTGCCCAAAAATATAATGTTAATTTTGAAAAAAAATAATTTGTTGATTCACGTGAAAAAAAAAAATTTTCTGTCCAGAAAAAAACCATAACCCCCCCCCCTCCTTCAGGTTAAATGGTCGGTCCCTTAGATATACAAACAACATGTCAAACACATATTTTGCTAAAAGACAAATATGGGTAGTAAATTGGTGAAAATAAAAAATATACCATATGGAAATCTTTTTTAACCTTTTCAATATTTAAAATTTCTGAAGTAATTTTGAGAATCCTACTGGATTGAATTTGAATTCTTTGGGATTTTCCAGATATCCTTCAGGATATTTCTTTCATTTGGGTTTTTTTTTTTTTGTTTTTGTTGTTGTTGTTGTTGTTGTTGTTATGTAGGAGATTGATTTAAACACAGTGATTTATTTCTGCTATGGAAGAACAATAATTTCCTGTTGAATACCGTTTTCCTATAAGAAGAATCATTATTCCTAGGGGAGATTTTTGTGCACTAGGATAAAGATAAACTATAGAAAAAATAGATCCTATCGGGGAAAATATTTACCTTCAATGACTAGACCTATACACCTGCCAAGTATGATAAGTCTATCTTTAATAGTTCAAAAGCTATAGGCAAGGTTAAGGTTTCGAACGAACGGACAGACAGACAGGACAAAAACAATATGCCCAAATCCTCTATCTGGGGGCATAAAAATATAAGATCCTTCGATTTCACTTTTTGATATGATAATGATGTTCTTTCCATTAATGAATCATCTTTTGCCAAATGGACCCCATCAATTAATCCTCCAGAAATAGAGATAAAGGAAACGACAGAAACCATTAGATTTACATCTTTTACTAGATTAACATCTTTTTCAGACTTACGTCTCGAATTTGACAAAAATGGTTATCTCAGTGCAAAAAATTATAACCAAATAGACGATTTTAATTTCAAAATTATCAACTTCCCTAATAGTGGATCAACGAAATTCAAAAAGGCCTCTAGTTTAGGATTTTAACCAACCCAACTAACATAAGGTTATGTTATACATCATTCGAAAGGTCAATTTGTACTCTATCCGATTTCACCGTTCGTCAAATTTGGAAGTGGTCACGATTTATTAAAGAAAGGTCAAAGGTCAAACTTTGAAAATTCTTGTAAATTCATTTCAGTCACTTTTCAGTCATTGATTTCAACGTGAAATTGAAAAATCAACTTTAATGATTATATACATGTCTACAATAACACAATAACAAAGCATTGATAAAAAATTTGACCACCTTTCTACATAAAGCGATTCACAGGGTGTGAATTTATGAATGGGATCCAAAACAATGACTAGCTCTCTGCATACACAGTTTGTGAAATGACCTTGACCTTTTGACCTTTGAGATTTACATAAAATCAAAGACCTACTATATAGATCTTTTTAATCAAATGAAACCAACATTTCATTGGTCATACATCTGACAATTACGCCGATATTTGACCCTAAAATTGACTTAAAATTTCTGAATGTTCTACTGGCTTACATCAAAATAGTCTCTTGTTAGTAATCCTCAATAATTATATCGTAGGAAGCCTACCAACTACGATAATGTCAAAGGCAGTATCGCGAGAAGGTTTTAGTTTAAAAAGTAGGTTTATGTATATACAGTTGTATTTTGAGGTGAATTTAAAATTTTTTTTGTATTTTTTTTTTAAATATGTGTGACTTTTTTTCATATTTTTCTTTTACATTTTAATTTCATATAAACATAAGAAATAAATTACAAATTAATGAAAACGTATTTTTAAAACTTTATAAATTTCTTTAAGGCTTTTATTTGGGGGGGGGGGGTATTTTCATTTTTTTTTTTTCATTGGAGAAGAAGTAACATGTACATGTTTAAACGCACTGAACAAATCAAGTGGCAACAAAGATACACTTCAAAGACCATCACTACTACTCACTATGTACTATACGAGTTTTTCCACATTACAATTAATCATCATCGTTATTTATATTGTCATCAGATTTTGACCATGGTTTTTACAAATTATTGCATCTTGGCAAAGACAAAGTTCTGTGAAACTGAAATTCTGCTTATGACAAGGGCATGTCTTGCTAGATACACGATGTACTGTTTCATCTTAATCAAAGATTTAAGGAATATTTACACCAGATCTGTCCCAATGATCTTGAAAGAAACTACTGAAAAACCTACTTAAGCTTCGTACCTAAGTAGATCTTTAGTTCACACTGATGAAGATATACGTTTGAATTCTAAGCTATCTGACAAACATGGTATTGTAACTTCCAAATTGTGACCTTTCCTTTCCTAAGCTGCAGTATACCTAATTCTCAAGCGTATGGAGTGTACATTTAACGGCTGATTCGTTACTGTTGAGCATGTAGTTGGCTTTCCATTTTATTCGATTCAAATGCTGCAAATGAATGGTTAATCCTTGAATATAGGAATAAAAGTAATTTTGGAGGAGAACGCGGCCGACTCACTCACAAACTAAATAAAGTCCGAAGGACTTTATGTAGAGTTTGTGAGTGAAAGGCCGCGTTTACACATCCATAAACTCCTCCAAAATTACTTTTATTTCTTATAATTCCAATCCTTTGAACTTTAAACAATGTTATCACTGATTTTAAGTCACCATATACTGCACTATTTAACGTCGTAATGTATTAATGGGCAAGAAAAGTTTATCGAGAAATAACTTTTTTGTTGTTCATGACGTTGACCAATGAAATTGGACGTTGCATTAGCAATTGGAATTATACACATGTAAAGCATAACGAAATTCACTATTTTTTTCTGCAACTTGGGTATTTTTGTAATTTAAAACCACTGGGTCGATGTCACTACTGGTGGACTAGAGGTTCCCAAAGGGTATTCACCAGCCCAATAGTCAAGACTTGTCTGACATGAAAATTTTACCTTGCGTTTAATTGATATTTAGTGTTTAATCAAAATTCTAACCCCTTAAAATATACTGAGGCTTTATTCCGAGTATTGCACTCGGTGGATGTCCTTGGTGATGGATTTGGCCTCCTATACATATATATATCGGCATTTTTTGATAATGAGTAACTCTATCTATGTTTTGGATTATGGCTTTCCATATTATTTGATTCTAATACTGCTGATGAGAGGTTACTCCTTGAAACACGTGTACAGCATAACAAAATTCACTGTTTTTTTCTACAATTTGGGTATTTTTGTATTTAAACAGTGAATTTTTGAAAAAAGAAAAAACTCTGTACCAAAAGCTGCCGAGTCAGGGATTTTTTGTTACTTTCATTCATCCAGAAATTTATGGCCGTCACCATGACATCCGACGAGAGACGACGATGCAAAGTGATGGCAAAAGCTCACATGGCCTTTTAGGCCATGTGAGATAAAAAAGGGCTGCAAGAATATTTCTAGATGAACACGATTTTACAAAACCGTCTAGCAAACTATTTTAGGAATGTAGAATTATAAACGCAATTAATAACGAAAAGAATACTTTACCACCTACTTTTCTTGTATTATTAGTGCATAAATCAAAATATAAATTAGCTCCAAAATACTTATCAGACATACTTTTTTGGCAAAGGATAGTGAATCATACAATACAAAATTTGTATTCAGACAATTTCATTGTCCCAGAAACAAATACAGAACTATACAAAGCGATTTTCTCTTTTGGTGGACCTAAAGTGTGGAACTCCAAACCTAATTCAATTAAAAACCCGAAAACGGTTTTTGAATTCAAAAATTGCTGAATTTCTGATTTTTTTCTATTAATTACTTGATTGTACAATCCAAATAAGCCACTCTCTTAATAAAGATATTTATTTATTTATTTACTTACTTACTATTTTGGAATTTCATGGGAAAAGTGCCATATTTGGATAATTTACATTTGGGTCTATTTTCACATATAACACAATACTATCGCAAAGTTACACATAGTTTTGATGTTTTTAAATGTCCTGTTTGTTTCTATTACCATCATGCGAAAGTCAGCCATTTTAAAAAAAAATGATACCCCACAATAAGTTCTATACTTTCTAAACAAACTATATGCAAAAAATTGTCCAATTTGGAACACTTTTAGATTTCTCGTCGTTCTTTGGTTTCCGAGATATCCGTTTAGTATTTCTTTTTGAAATTTCAAAAATAGAAATGAGTTCTATACTTGCTAGACAAACCGCAGTTAATTGTTATCCAACTCTGAGAACTTTGAATTTCCCGCCTTTTTCATGCCTATAGCAACAACCGCCATTTGGAAAATCTAAAGATCACACTTGCTACATAACCTTCCTATAAAATGTCGTCCGATTCTAAGCGTTTTGATTTTTCCGCCCATTTTCCATTTCTTATTCCTTTTTCTTTTAAACATTTCAATAACAGAAATAAGTTCATCCAACTCTGAGTACTTTGATCCCCCTTCCGTATCTATAGCAGCAATCGCCATTTTAAGAATTAAAAGAACACAAATGAGTTTCACACTTGCTACATTACCGTCCTGTAAAATTGCATCCGATTCTACGCTTTTTGGATTTTCCCAGCCCCTTTTCCATTTCTAGTCGCAAAAGGCCCCATTTCGAAAAATTTTACGACCAAAAAATTATTCATTGCATCGCTATTCAGATGCTCTTCTGAGCACATAATTTTATGCTTATCTTTATAAGCAACTCTTATTGATACAAAAATTTTATATCATTAGCGGTTGCGGTTGCTCTTTTTTGTGGATTTTTATCAGATTTTTGTTGTATCATTTAGTCGCGATGCGTCAACGCTTAATGCAATAAATTGTATCATTAGCGGTTTCGTATCATTAGCAGGCGATAAGGGATATCATTTATAATATAAATTATATCATTTAGCGTTGCGCCCGTAACGCTTAATGATACTAATATCATTAGGTGGCTTTGTATCATTAACGGTTGCTACATAGCACAAATTATACAGACTGTTTCATTTGACATATTGCCAATGAAAACACAACAAAGAATATTAACGATTTTTTAAAATAAATATTTCTTAAAAATGTATTTGCCAATATAGTTGTAATAACATAGGCTTTAAAACGATGTTACTCCTGACACAACAAACAAGAGGAAAGCTGTCAACACCAAACCGGGTTTTCTTTTACATGGACAGTATATCTTACACATGGGTTGACCCTGAATATTTGAAATGTACTTGTAATTTTCATTAATTTTCAATGTTTAACCTTCCACAAAAGTAGCCTATTTCTAAAAGTTAAGGAACTTGGATTTTAATCAAAAAGGAAAATAAAAGTACTGTGCACACCTCTAATACAGGTACAAATGATCTGCATTATAAAAACTTCCTGTCTATTAAACTGTAGGAGATTTGTTCTGGACAAATGGGACACCCTATTGGTAAATATTTGACCTAAAAATGACCAAGTACAACAACTGGTGATTTTAGCATTATTCATCTGTCTTGAAAACTGTAGAAGATTTGCTCCGGATAATGGGACATCCTTTTGGCAGACATTTGACTTGAAATGACTCAGTTCAATAGCTATTTATTGCAGAATAAATTAACAAAAATAAAAACCAATGTTTCATGAACACCTTTAATATATGTACAACTGATTTACAAAACAAAAACTTCCTGTCTCAAATACTGTAGGAGATTTGCTCCGGACAAAGGGGGTACCCTATTGTTAAAAATTTCATGTAAAAATGACTAAGTTCAACAACTGATATTTTTGACATAAATTATTCAAAATCAAAATCAAATTACCATGCACACCTTTGATATAAAAATTATGTACAATTAATCTGCAAAATAAAAACTTCCTGTCTGGAATACTGTAGGGGATTTGCTCCGGACAAAGAGAGTACCCTATTGTTAAAAATTTGACATAAAAATGACTAAGTTCAAAAACTGATATTTTTGACATAAATTATCAAAAATGAAAATCAAAGTACCATGCACATTTTCGATATATGTACAAATAATCTGCAAAATAAAATCTTCCTATCTCAAATACTGCAGGAGATTTGCATCGGACAAAGGAGGTACCCTATTGTTAATAATTTGACGTAAAATGACTAAGTTCAACAACTGATATTTTTGACATTGATTATCAAACATCAAAATCAAAAAACCATGCACACCTTTGATATATATATACAATTGATCTGCAAAATAAAAACTTTCTATCTCAAATACTGTAGGAGATTTGCTCCGGACAAATGATGTACCCATTTGGCAACCGCCCGCCGCCCGCCATTTTCACCATTTTAATAACCGGATTTATCCGATGGAAAACCCTGTTAAAAATTAGTTTTTTCCAACTAAACTAACCGAAATACACGTCTCCACTGTGTCCACTCGGGTACAGCAACGGTTGCTTGGTATATACTTCCTGTTTTTAAAAAAAAATTAAATTTTGATATTCAATTTTTTTTGCAATTCGAAATTTAACACATATTAATATTCATTCAGACAAATATAAGAGAATAATTTTATTTATTTGCTTGCAAACAATATAATAACATAGAAATCAAAATGAAAGTGTACATGTTTGGTACAATGTAATCAGTAGACAAATACCAAACACGTACACCTTCACTTTTAGTTTGAAAATATTCCTTTGATTAAGAATGTAAAACTTATCTATTTTTTTCTATATTCGATCTTCAATTAACCTATGTGAATGCTATTAATCAAAATATTTGGTAAAGGCGTTTTTGAAATTTTTATGATAACACGAAGTAGATACAAAACAACCGTTGCCGTACTCGATTGCACACAGTGGTCTTGTCATGCATAGTGATGGTGTTTTGGTGCGAATACGCGTCTGATTTTAATTACTCGTATTTTCTTTATTGTCCATTTGCAATCCTGATCCACAGTTAACATTTTCAATCTCAATTCCCAGGGACCGGATTTGTTCAGCCTTTGTCACTTTCATTTTTTTTCAGAATTTTTACGGCCGTCACCATGACATCATTGACAGATATGACGTGTCTGTGTCCCAAATGAAAACAGACATTTTCAGCTGGATTTCACGCTTTCACGGATTTGACATAATCGGTTAACCCGACCCTGTATTGACTCACTGATAGTGTGACGGGTGCCACTAGTGCAGCAGGATATGCTTACCATTCCTGCGCACTTTATGTCATTCCCAGTTTTCATGGGAGTTCATACTATCAGTACCTTAGTTCTTAATGTCTTTTTTTTTCATTCCCGTGCATTGTGGCGGTCTCACGTCCGTGTATTTTCTGCTCCTGCTTTTTGCCATGTCTTTGAAGTTCGATTTTTGTAATCATCACTTCCCTTGTTCCTTTTGGATTCTATTGCGGTTGTTTTTTTTAATCCATTAATAAAAGAAATCCCCTTGGATACTTCTCAAAATACAAAGTTTTTCCATTTACAGAGATCACCTTCGCTTTGCTCTTATTTGAACGACGTTAAATCGGTTTGAAATTGTGTCAGCTTCTAAAGGACTGTGTCAAATTTTCAAATGTTTCTGATGTTTAGTATTGAAATGCTAAAAAATCGGTACTTTAAATTCTTCCTATAAACACTGCACTTTTTGACAAAAATCAGCTCTATACAACTCAAAACACAAAATTTGATGAACGAGTCATTTTTCTTTAATTTCTTGCCGATGTGAAGCCAATATTGGGAAAGTTGATTTTGATCACATAATCAAACAACTACAATAGAATACCGAAGGAACAAAGGAGTGGTATTTACAAAAATCGAAGTCCGAAGACGTGGCCAAGATGAGAACACAGAAAACAATGACGTAAGACAGCGACAAAGCACAGAAATAACAAACACAACATTCAAAACCAAGGCATTCACAGTTGAACCCCTATGAAAATTAGAGTGACATCAGGTGCTACGGAAGGATAAGTGTGCTCTGCTCTGTAAACAGCACCCGCCACACGGTCAGCGCGGCATATATGTTTTTGAAAGATCTGTTAGGAAGCTGAATGGTTATTCTCATTTTCTAATCCCGAGACAAAACCAATTAAAAACTATGGTGCGTGTAACTTCTCTAGCCCTCGAGCAGAACCAAGGTAAAATGTTGATCCTGTAACATATTTTTAAAAGTGGACTGAAAAAGGATGCTGCAAATGTTAAAGATAACACTTCGCTTAGTAATTTAGGAAAACGCATTCTAAGAACACGACTTAATTTTTTTATCAAATAAATATCAAATGTTGCGTTTTCAATGGTACTCACTATAGCTGCCTTATTAATCAAGGCTTCGACAACGTCTCATACAATTATAAATAAAGTTCTTAAATAGATATCAATCCACTGTGGAAAAAAAATTAAGTTTCGGTCCGAACTACATTGAGGATTAATTTTTCACTTAATGCTGGGATAAATATTACTTTTTACTGTCTTCGACGTTTCAATATAGGAATAAATTAGTTTTGGAGGACTTTATCGATTAAATTATAAACGTGGCCGACACGCTCACAAACTGATTAAAGACAGAATATAATCTGAATCCAATCCATTGAACTTAATTAAAGTTTCCGTCATTATATGCTGCACTATTTTACCTCGGAGGGTGTGCTCTTTATTTTTCTTAGATATGATGCACTTGAACATGAGAATATATCTCATATACTTCACATATATATCACATACTTTGTTCAATTATTTTATCTAAATTTATGTTAATTCTAAATCTAAGGTTTAACTCCCTCCAGCGTAGTTTTGTCCCTAGCTATATTTGATATTACTAATTATTCGTTTGGTTTTATGAGGGAGGTAAAGGGGGATGCCAGTACGAAAATACGTGAAATAAAATTGATAGTTACGGAATACGAGAAATTGAAAGCGCTAAATACGAAATACTTGAAATTAAGTCATAATTGTAGATATTTTTAGCAATAATGAAAAGATTTTCAAACGGATTAGCTAAAGAACGTACTGTAACACCTGCAATTTAATATATACATGCTGAAATGTTTCAGGAAGAATCCATGAATGGAGTGATTTGATTTGTTGGGCAACTTTTCACTTTCATAATTCATATGATGTGCGCGGTTCAAGTTACGTATTATAGAATATTCATGGTATATCGGTAACGAACTGATGCCTCTATGGGATGCAACTTTCTATTATTGGATAGTAGAAACTCCTTCTTTGCTTTGAAATTTACCGACTCGAAAATAAATCGATCCGAACGTCTTGCTGAATCTTTAAATCAGTCATAATTACCTATTGTTCTATATGGGTCTGAACCTTGGTGTAATATGAAATTAAAAGCCATGTCTGTCTCTGTCATTTCACTGTGGAAACAAATCTTTAAAACCTTAACATGATCTGATATGTGTAAAAGTATTTTAGGACTGCATCCACTCACAAGCGATTTCCATCAGAAACTGTGTACCCTTAACGATACATTCCTTTCAAAGCGCATTTTTGTGGCAAGTGTTTTCTAATTTCTATAAAATACTTACTGCAAAACATATTGGAAAATAAATTCCCTTAGAAAGATATTCGGAAACACATTGTTAACAGTGTTAGTAGTTTCCGGATCCATATGTCCGCCTTATGTGGAATGTCTGCCAGTTACTCCAGCCACATTGGTCACATTTAACATAAAACACAACATACATTTATATGTGGAAGACAATGAGCAAACCTACAGCTAAACCCAAAGATTGAATTCGTGAAACAGTGAAAGACAGATACCACTCAGTCCATGAAGATGGCATATTGGCCAGTTGACCACCCATGAAGATATTATAAACAGACAAGTCAAGACAAACGACAGAACCATACAACTTGTATTACCATCAAGCCAGGTTCCAGCAGTATTAGAAGCTCTTCATGGCGAGATAGGCAACCCAGGCATAGCAGACAACCAGCCTCATCCGTGACAAACTTTACCAGTGATGATCAAGGATATTACAGAATGGATAGGGCACTGTGACAGTTGCACGAAATACCACCATTGCAGAATGGAGGTCTATTACACTCAGACCCAGTAGAAAAAGCCAACACCCTCAACAACTAATTTCAATCAGCATTCTCAGAGAAATCATAATTCAAAAGAGAAGACTTTCAAAATTGATGCAATATGACCGATGCACCTTGCCATACCATTCAAGACTTGAACATCACAGAAAATTGCATAGCAAAACTACTATCAAATTTAAACCCACACAAAGCAGCAGGAACAGATAACTTAACATCAAGAGTATTAAAAGAGCTGTCAAAAAGAAATAGCACCAATACTGAACATCATCTTAAAAAAGTCCTACGACACCGGCGACTTACCAGAAATATGGAAAAAGCAAATGTCAATCCAATATTTAAACAAGAAATGGATATCGATGCGACATAAAACCGGGTTTTCCTTCACTATTTGAATGTAGAAACTGAAGTTTTACCTCCTCTCATTATGTGCAGTATAAAAATCACTGAAAAGTTACTTTACTTAAAAGTCAAACAAAAGGCATATGGTCAAAACACCTATAGATTTCTAAGTTCAAAGGGGCATAACTCCTTGCTATATACAAATTTTCATGAAATTCTGTTGAACGGTTACAGAGGAGTTACGCTTACAAGATCTGGCAGCCACCCGCCCGCCAGACCGACCACCCGCACGCCCAACCGCCGTACATCATCATTTCAATAACTGGATTTTCCAACCCAGGAATTACAGACCTGTCTCACTGACCTGCAGTTGTTGTAAGATCTTGGAGCACATAGTAACAAGCCACATAATGAACCATGCTGATACCAATAGCATCATGTATCCACCACAGCATGGATTCAGAAAAGGATTATCCTGCTAAACACAACTGTTAGAATTCATCGACGACATTACCAAAAATCTTGATGAGGGAAAACAAACATATTGCCTAATTATGGACTTTTCTAAGGCATTTGATAAAGTGAGCCACAGTCTGCTTACACATAAATTAGATCACTATGGTATACGAGGTAAAACAAACAGGTGGATTCAGAATTTCTTGCAGATAGAAAGCAAGTAGTAGTTGTAGAAAGAGAAAATTAGACTCGATAAACGTCGGCACAGCAGTACCATAAGGATCAATACTCGGCCCAAGCCTATTCCTCTTCTCCATTAACGACATGTCAGAAGGAATCCGATCCAGAGTCAGACTATTTGCAGATGATAGCCTAGTGTACCTAACAATAACATCAGATACAGATACGGACCAACTTCAAGATGATTTAGACAAATTAGTAGACTGGGAACAAAAATGATGCATGGCTTTCCACCCAGACAAGTGTAATGTATTAAGTATGTTCTCCTTAGCACCCAGGTTTTTTGTCTGATCCTATTGAAATGAATAATTTTTACAAAGGACCTTTTATACATTTAGTTAAATTTGCTTGATTAGTTTCAAAGATAATGACCTTTTATACATTTAGTTAAATTTGCTTGATTAGTTTCAAAGATAATGATTAAAAGGATGTTTATCTCATTCCAGGCTCCAATGTTTAGCTATGTTCTGCACCGGAGGCCATGTTTTTTGTCGGATTGAAATGAAATGAGCAATTTTTGCAAAGTACCTTCTATCATCCTTAGTGGTATCAGAGGAGAAGATGAAAATGTTATTTTCCCTTAGGGTCCAATGTTAAACTATGTTCTTGATGGCAGCCATGTTTTGTATGGGATCGGAAAATTTTTGGCAACCTATGTGAAGGACTTTCCATACATCATTCAATAGGGTCTCATGTTTTTAAACTATATTCTCCACTGGTGGCCGTGTTTTTAGAGGATAGAAAAAAAATTCGGCAATCTACATAAAGGACCTTCCATACATTATTACTGTAAAGTTTGGTTCAATTTGCTTCTGTAGATTCAGAGGAGATAGCAAATATATATGGTTTTTCCATGGGATCCAATGTTAAACTATGTTCTGCGCTGGCGGTCATGTTTTTAGCGGATTGGAAAAATTTAGGCAATTTACCTTAATGACCTTCCATACATCATTCCTGTTAAGTATGGTTCAATTTGCTTCAGTAGCTTTAGAGAAGATAGCAAATATATGCTTTTCCCATAGGGTCCCATGTTAAACTATGTTATGCGCTGGTGGCCATGTTTTTGGCGGATCGGGGGAAAAAAATCGGCAAATCAAGTAAAGGACCTTCCATACATCATATCCGTAAAGTTTGGTTCAGTTTTGTTCAGTTGTTTCAGAAGAGATAGCCAAAATGTGCATTTTCCCATAGGGTCCAATGTTAAACTATGTTCGGCCCTGGCGGCCATGTTTTTCGGCGGATCAGAAAAATTTCAGCATTTTTTGTGAAGGACCTACCATACATCATTCCTGTAAAGTTTGGTTAAAATTGGTTCACTGGTTTCAGAGGAGATAGGCAAAATGTGAAAAGTTTACGGACGACGTCGACGGACGACGGACGACGGACGCCAAGTGATGGCAAAAGTTCACATGGCCTTTGGCCAGGTGAGCTTATCAATAATAGTAAGATCAAAGAAACAGTATATAAATCTTTAGTAAGACCAACAGTTGAGTACGCCAGCTGACAATTTGGGACGCCTATCACGAAAATAAACTGCAATAGGGTGGAAACGGTACGAAGAAGGGCTGCGAAATATGTTACCAATCGCCATAAAAACACATCATCTGTCAACAAAATGTTAGAAGATCTTGAATGGAAATCATTGGAAGATCGCAGAAAAATAGCAAGATTAACCCTTATGTATAAACTTGTCAACGGCCTTGTTCTAGTCAACACAGATCAACGTCAAATACCAGCAGACAGAATATCTATAAACAACTGCAAATAATTTCAGATACCATCATGTAGAACTGAAATTAGAAAAGAATCATACTTTCATAGAACCATCAAGGACTGGAACATATCCTACCAGAAAACTGCGTCACAGTCAGCAGCCTTAAAGCCTTAATTCAAGACCAGCCTGAAAGCCACATTCTGACACCAAGATTGATAATTGTTTTTCATCATCACTGTATATAGATGTATAACACTTGATTTATTTATTATGATCTATATTATGTACAAAATGTTACATGCGCATCCAAAAAGTGGCAGAATAATCAATGTATTGATGGTGGTCACAAACTGGTAGAAGTTTACTGACAAAAGAATAGACAGATAAAGCACCAATTGTGAAAATTACTTGTAGCCATTGGTCAGGAGTTAGTGTGCATAGACGTTTTGTTATTGGAGAAATCCAAAGGAGCAATAGAGAACATACTGTTAATCATCAAATGTCCAATTATCGCCGCAAAAGATTCTGCTTAAATAACGCGAATGACCTGAGCTGTGATGAAGGAACATGCGACAAACAGGTCGAAAAAAAAAATCTTATAACATATTGTTAAATGAATTAAGAACTAAATTGACTGCATTTTGTGATCTTAGTGATAATGGATTATTTTAAAAAAAATATATAACATTCCCATTGCTGAAAAGAACCTTTTTAAATAACCAAAAAGCTACCGATTCTAAGGCGCGAAAGGAGCTCTTCAGTAAAATGTGACAACTAGTCCATGGGCTGGAATAACCCCCCGTGCACCCCCCCCCCTACTTCCGAACCCCACCCATTTTTTCAAGTTCGCATACATCCCATCTTCAAAATAAAACATGTTAACACGAGCATTACCTGCACGCAATGGTGGAATTGGGCCCAGTTTTGGGCACACCTACCGAAATTTTGGAAACTTTCGTTTTTCGTTCAAGTTTTTCTTTCAGTTGCTTCAAAATGTTGACCAAATGCTTCCCAGTTAAAAAAACGAGGTATCAGATAATAGCTTATTGTATAAGCTTTACAAAGAGCCCAAGTTTTTATAATTTCTATGCCCAATACGTTCCATAGCGCAATTAAACGAACCCCTATCCCAATTAAATATTGACGAAAAATTTGATATTTTCACTGAAATTGTGAAGTTTGATGGTCTAGAGAACCCGAAGGGCATCTCAATTCCCGATTCTGAAAATTGTTTTTAGTTTTGCATCTATTTTCTTCAAAATCAAACATGTTAAGACAATTTTTACATATTTTAAATGACCAAAATTTTGTTTTGAAAAGGGCCAAATATATGGATCTTTGAATATTTTCGTTTTTGAATCTTATGCCTCACATTATTTTTAGTAATCAAATATAATTCAAAATAGGTATCAAATGAAAGCTTATAATATTTGCTTTACAACCATAACAAATAATGGCCATTTCTAGGTAATATATATATATCATATATCAATAAAACTTACCCCTACCCCCACAAATTTACTCTAAAATTGTCAATTTTTTTGTCAATTTGTAAAAATAACCAGAAGACGCAAAATGTTTGTTGTATATGACAATGTTGCATAAATTATATTATGATTTTATATTTATATTTTAACAGCCATTAGTTGACTTAAACTCAATATTTTGCCCGCAATTGGTGAAAAATGGGAATTTTCAACATTTCAGAATTGTTCAAAGTCCACTGCTATATCGCATATTCCATATCTGGAGGATATATCTGCAACTATGCCAATTAATTGTACCAAGCGACACATTGCTAAGAAAAACAAGGAGTGTTAAATTTGACTCTGATTACAGAAAATCTTACCTCTAGATTACAGAAAATCTTCTATCTACCCCAACAAATTTTCCCCAATTTTTTGTCTATGTTCACATAAAAAAAAAACAGGACACGCAAAACATGTGTTGTATATGACAATAATGCATGAATTACATCAGAATGCGGTATTTCAACAGCCATTGGTCGACTAAAACTCAACATTTCTCCCAAAATTGATGAAAAATGGGAATTTCCAACATTTCAGATTTGTCCATGGTTCACTGTTAAATCGCAATATATATCAAATCTGTAGAACGTATCTGCAGATATGCCAATTATTTGTCCTAAGCAATACATAGATTGTCTTAAAACATTGTTTAGAAAAACAAGGAATGTTATATGTGACTCTAAATACCGAAAATCTTGCCCCTACTCTAACAAGTTTTCCCTGAAATTGGCTGATTTTGGTCTATGTTCGCATAAAAATAACCAGAACATGCAAAATGTGTGTTTTATATGACAATGTTGCTTGAATTACATCATGATTTGGTATTATAACTCAATATTTCTCCAAAAATTGATGAAAAATGGGAATTTTCATCATTTCAGATTTGTCCATAGTTAACTGTTAACTCGCAATATATATCAAATCTATAGAATATATCTTCAGATATGCCAATTAATTGTTCTAAGCTATGCATTAGATATCTTAAAACATTGTTTAGAAAAACAAGGGGTCTTTAATGTGACTCTAAATACCAAAAATCTTACACCTACCCCAACACATTTTCCCAAAAATTGTCAATTTTTTGTCTATGTTGGGATAAAAATAACAACCACACGCATATTCTGCGTTGCATATAATAAAGTTGCATGAATACTATCATGATTTGGTATTTCAAATCCCAGTTGTCAGCTTAAACTCAATATTTAGTCCAAAATTGATGAAAAATAGGAATCTTTAGCATTTCAGATTTGTCCAAAATTCACTTTTAAATCGTTATATGTGGCAAATCTGGAGGCTTTATCTGCAGATATGCCTATTCATTGTCTTAACCGATACATATGTTATCTAAAAACACTGTTTAGAAAAACAAGGAGTGTTCAATTTGACTCTAAATACTGATTATCTTACCCCTACCCCAACAAAATTAAACTTAAAAATCTGACCGTCTTTACATATAAATGAACAAAGCATACTAATGTTTTACTTTCTTTGCAAAAAATGTATTTGGAATATCATAATATGTAATTTTAACACCAAAATATGGGTAAAATTAAAAATTTTGGACGATTATCGTGAAAAATGGGAAATTCCTGCATTTCACAATTTTCCGAAGTTCAAAGTTAAATCGCTGAATAACTAACCATAAACCGGGCGCATGATCTTATTTTTGATATATGGGAGGCTCTGTGTATTTTTGTGTATAAAAATGATGTGTCATTGGATCTTTATACAATGTTCAAGCTTTTCAAGCTGAATAAAATTAAATAAATTGTGTTGAATATGTGTGGTAAGGGGTAATATGTTTGTAATTTATGAGACTGTAGTTAGTCTAAAAGGCTTAAAAGCATACTTTCTAATTGCTTAGATATGATGAAACAATATTTAATCAACATTTTTAAGTTATATATCAGTTTCATGAAGTATTTGCATCTCAAAGTCAAAACAGCAGAAATTCTGAAAAACGGAAAATTCCCATTTTTCATACAATTTCGGACAGAAGAGTCGAAAAGAGATCTTTTGAAAGTTTTAATCTTCTTTAATGATCTTCTGTATGTCAGTTTTAGTGAAATACACGCTAGAATTCCCATTAAACATTATCTTTTTATCATTTAAAGCCTGAATATTTCAAATTTTCTATTAATTTTAGGGGGAGGGTGCTAATTTTGACATTTCTGAACCTACAATACGTCTGAAACTAAAATTTTTGTGTACAATTTGTTGCTAATATATCATAAATTATTAATGCATCGGCAATTATTAAATATAGACTCAGATTTTTACGACCCTAAAGTCAAAAAGTCGAAATTGTGAAAAATCTAAAATTCCGAAAAATTCCATTTTTCATTATACCGAATATCAAAATTTTATGGACTTTAATGGTTTTATT
The DNA here is from genome assembly GCA_002080025.1 of Modiolus philippinarum. Taxonomy (NCBI): domain Eukaryota; kingdom Metazoa; phylum Mollusca; class Bivalvia; order Mytilida; family Modiolidae; genus Modiolus; species Modiolus philippinarum. The sequence continues at coordinate 125,013 of MJUU01060205.1, forward strand.
TTCCAACATTGTATCACAACTGATAAGTAAGGCATAAAAACTAGATCAAATGACGAGGGTTGTTTATCTGAAAGGAATTGACAGCCTAAAATCGTCATTTTCGCAATTTTTTGCAGGGGTAAAGGGGTACATTTTTTGTATCCTCAGATCATAAATTGGGCGTTAAGTACCCAAATTTGTGTTTATTGTAAAGCATATTATATAGGCTTTAATTTGATTTCAAATTTCAATACATATTACTTATCTGTAAAAAATTATGGCGCCTTAAAGATGAAACTTGTGTTAAAACGAAAATACAATAATTTTTCGGGTGTACTATAAAAGTGGTCCTATACTGTCTATGCGTGCAAGTTATGTTCATGTTTACATGTTTTATTTTGAAGAGGGGACATAGAAGGACTGAAAAAAACCGGTCTTGTTCGGAATTGGGGGTGCACGGAAAGTGTTTCCAGCCCACGGACTAAAAAGTAGTTCACAAAATACGAGATTATTTTGGTTCAAGTACGAAATACGTAAAATGAATATTGATAAATACGGAATACGTGAAACTATGTCAATACGTAAATACGGGAAATAAAAAGAAAAAATACCGAAAATGCGTAAAATAAAAACGCCCAATACGTCATACGAAAATAGCCCTTTACCACCCTCTTTTATATATTTTAAACATTTTAAACATTTTAATTTCCCAGTTGAGAACTTTCCCTTTCTTAGCAGTACTATACCTACCTCCCCAGCCTATGGAGTGTACATTTCACAGGTGATTCGTTACTGTCGAGCGTGTAGTTTGTACAGTGATTTTTTGAATAGAGCAAAAACATTGTCCCAAAAGCTGCTTAGTCAGGGATTTGTTCAACCTAGGTTAATTTTATCCCTAAAGAAATGTATGGGCGTCACCATAACATCATTGAAAGATATGACGTGTCAGTATCCCAAATTAAAGTGGACATTTTCAGCGAGATTCACGTCTTCCCGGATTTGAATACCAATTTTGACATTTTCCTGGATTGACTCACTCACAGTGTGATTGTGCTGTTAACAGAGCAGGACATGCTTACCCTTCCGGAGCACCTGATGTCACTTTCAGTTTCACTGGAGTTCACACTGTGAGTAACTTTGTTTTGAATGTTGTGATTTATATTTCTGTGCTTTGTATCTGTCTAACGTCATTGTTTTCTATGTCTAGCTGTGTTCTCGTTTTGGCCATGTCTTTGGACTTCGATTTTTGTAAATTCCACTCCTTTGTTCCTTCGTTTTTCGACTGCCGTTGTTGCAATAATGGATTTCCTATGTTTGGGTTCTAGTGCTGCTGATGAGGAATAAATTTCCAAAATGGTCATACAGCTCAGTCAAATTATTGCAGTGGGAGTTAACATATTTGCTATGGTCTCATGTTCATTTACTCCATATCCTTTCATAAAATGATTAAAAGGAATGTAATATTTATTGAAAAATAAAAACAATTTTGGCCTACAAAATTGAACGCAACAATAACGATTCAAATTATCAGTAATTGTTGTTGGGTTGCTATCGAACACTACCACAATGGAAGGGAATGTTTGCCTCGTCTGTACCAATACAGGCCTATTGCAATTGACAATTTTCCGGTTGTTTTGAATCTGCTTTGTCTATTTGTCTCTTGACAAGTCTGTTCGGTACTTGTTTCATTACCCTCAACACTGTCGTCACTGGAAAAAATTTGTAACTGTATGGTTGGTAAGTAAAATTCCAAAAATCGTAGTAGTCTATGACAATTTCAGGATATTTACCAAAACTGGAATTAAAGATTTTTGTAATTCATTTATGATTATTGTTCACTGTTCTTTTAAATTTGGTCTAGTGGTTTAAAAAGAGAAAATGTTTGAAAATGTTGACAAAAGTATACAATTAGGCAAATTTGACCAATAAAGGGCAATAACTCCTTTATGGTTATTTAGATTGTCTTCAAAATTACCTGGTTGGTAGATCTTGAACATATGTTGAACATTTTTGCAACTTAAAGTTGACTTCTATGTATTATAGTTTGAAAAATAACAAATATTAAAATTTTGAAGGGTCAATAACTTCAATACAGTTTTTCGTATTTTTTTTTCTCAAAATTGCAGGATGAGTCTTTTTACTTCGTCAGATATTCTTATATCTGTTACGATTTGTGATTCATTTGCAAAAACTGGAATTTACTCCATGTTCTATTTTAAGTAACAGCGGCGATGTTGTCTGGTATCGAACACAATTTTGAAACTGTTTATCCTGGTGATAATTCAGATCAAGCTTGGTTACAATGGACCCAGTATTTTCAGAGGGGAAGATTTTTGAAATTTTTGGCGGACGGACGCAAAGTGATGGCAAAAGTTCATATGGCTCACAGTGTCCTTAAATCGGTGCAGTGAGACACAACGACAGTTCCTTGCACAAGAATTATCCATTTTCATTGGATTTTTCGACCGTTTGTCCTGAATATTATGAAACGGTCTATTTGGATTTTACAGAATATGTTTATACTTTTCGTTTCGTTTTCGTTTTGCCGTTGATAATTATAATGTTCAGGATCTTGTATGCTTTTACAGGTAATTTCTCTAACACGTCAGTTGGTAGCTTTCTCTGATTTTTGTAACATCTTTTTCGATTTTCTACTTGGTTGCCCTAGAAAAAGGTCGTATCTGCCGAAACGTTGGCCTCTAGAGTTTCCTGTCCCTTTCGACATTTTTAGATATTTTTAATTTGTACATTGAGTTTATTTTTATTTTTAATTGTGGCCTACTTAACCATTTTTACTTTGTTTATTTATGTCAATTTGTGACCATTGTACAACATATATCTTATATCTCCATATAATATTTAATCTTCTTTTTTTCTATGACGTAACAAACATCAGTTGTATATAGCAAGTGAGAACCGAACCGCCAGTCTAAAACGAAAAATCCAAGGAGAATGGCAACATCGGAAAAACAAAGAAACAGACGTAACATCAGTATGGCATAAAAAAATGAAGACACACACATAAAAAGATGAACAACACGGACCAAATCAAAAACCTTGGGCTAGACCAGGTACACCGGTATACCCCCTGTTTCTCATAAGACACTCGCCGTGTAGAACATGTCAACTCCGGTAGTTTAGTCAAATCCAGTAAAGGGAAAACAAACTTTAGTGGCAAAGAAAAAGATCAGTCTTCACTTGATTTTGAAATTTCACACATTCATTTAATTAAATTGTGTTTCTGTTTGAGAGCTAGACTTGTCGGGCTTTTAAGCATTTGAACTTTTTTTATGAGATGTAAAAAAAAGCATAATTAAAGTGATAAAAGTGTAGAAACAGTTATTGCATTATAGATCACAAGTTGTATCGATTAAAAAGGTTACAAACGACCACCAGTGAATGGAATAATTTCATTTGGGTTCAGAATGTTCAGGACTGTGTAACTATGTACATTTGTATTTATAGGACACTTTTTAGAGTAAAAATGATCAACTTGAATATATTTGGCTATCTCTGAAGATAATAAAGGATTTTGCTGTTGAAAATATTGTTGCTATAAATGCTTAAGGATGTAGAAAGATGAAATTAAATAAATCTACGATTTAAAATTGATACCTTAAATGGAAAGAGCATTGTTAAAGGAATAAAGTTAGCTAAAAATATTGATAGGTTATGGGCCATGTATTCAAGATATTTCACATTTTAAAAAATGGCGGGAAAAGCTCTCTTGGACATTTACCTTAGTATAGCATGGACACAATATTGATTTGTTTTTCATGGAAGAAAAATCTACAATCCAAATAAATTTTGCTTACTGACTTTAAATTAGCTTCTGAAGACTTTGATGACTAGAAAATTGGGTGTAATGGGGCAAATATTTTACATAGTAGTAATGGATAAAATCAGAGAAATCCGAATTACTTTTACAAATTGCAAAAACCTCACCTTACTACATCCTTAAAAAGTCAAGATAGCAGTAAAAACCTACAATGGCCGAAAATTACAATTACATGCCACAATCCATAAGGAAATTGCACTACACATAACATACTAGAGACAAACATAAATTACGCTTTTTAAAAAAATGTTTAATTCCTTTATTTACAAATGAGAAAATACAAGCAGACAATATTTTTCCTTGGACAAGTTACAGACAGTAAACAACCTAACAATGAACCTTCACGTTTCTATACGTTTATATTGCATGCATGAGAGCACTGAAAAATTGATATATAAAATTGCTGTAATATCAAATCATTATTTAGTTGCTGTCACTGTTCCTCCTTTTGTAATACACTGGTCCCAGTCTGGCCAAAATTTTTCTTTCATTCTCTCACAATAGTCACTTAGGTTTTTGTATTCTAAAAGAAAAAAATACTAATTCACTATCTTTTTATATGGGTTATTAAATAAGATCAATTACACTGCAATAAAAAAAACTTTCAATCTGTTCGTTTTAGTCGATACTAAATAATTTTCAATTGAATTATACGCATGGTGACGACAATATATATATGTATGTGTGTGTGTGTGTGTGTGTGTGTGTGTGTGTGTGTGTCCTCTCTTAAAAGAATATTTGTAACAACAGTACATCTTGTTTACGAATCCTATTAATCCTAAATAATGTAAAAATCACAAAATTTGTGTATGTCTTTTGATTAACAAGATATGTTAACATTGTACACTGTGATTTACCACTAAAATGGCGACACAAGTTGACCTTGAAATATTTTCCAGGAAATTAAAAAATAAAAATAAAATGCCGATTCTAGACGACTTTGAAATATTTTTAGGGTAAAGAATCAAGAAGAAAAATAGTGATTATAGATGAATTTGAAATATTTTTCCAGGAAAAGAATGAAGAAGAAAATTGGCGATTCTAGATGAGAGATGTATGCTCTCTATATATTTCAGTTATGGTGTACTTGTTCGTTAGATAATTTCTCATATGGATATAATATCATACTTTCAAATTTTGGCATTTATTTTTGTAATATCGAAATGAAATTCTGACCACCTGTTTAAAATGCCCACATCTCACTATTTTATAATGCCCAGTTTTTTTTACAATCGACTTGATGAGTGCCCTGTATAAGTCTATATGTTGTAATCGTCCACTAGCCTAAGACACTAGTGCTTTTGTCGGGAAACGGATGACAGTGATAGTAAGAGCACTTTGCCAGTTTAATTAATGTTTGTTGACAATCCCGAATCCATGACCAAGAAAGACATGGATGTAGCGTTGCTCGACAATTAGCAAAGAATTCCGCTTAAACCGGTGCTAGGGGCCGTCTTGAACTTACTATGAGGTATGAGCAAAGCTCATTGTAGAAGGCTTCATGGTGACTTCAGGATGAAGAACAACAATAAAAGCGTTGTTCCTTTGCTTGTTTTACCATGTATTTGTAGAGACTTTGTCTAATGTAGATTTACTCCATCCTTTCATTCACCATTTGAAATATTTTTTTTCCAGGAAAACAATGAAGACGAAAAAATGGCCATACCAGTTGACTTTGAAATATTTTTTCCGGGAAAAGAATAAAGAAGAAAAAATGACGATACTTTATGACTTTGAAATGTTTCTAGCGAGGGAACAAAGAAGTATAAATGGCGATACTTGCTGACTTTGGAATATTTTTCCAGGAAAGGACTAAAGAAGAAAACAATAGCGATACTACTTGACTTGAAATACTTTTCCAGGAAAAAATAAAAAATGGCGATTCTAACTTACTTTAAAATATTTTTCTGGGACAAAATAGGAAGAAAAAATGGCCACACTAGCTCACTTTGAAATATTTTTCTGTGAAAAAATAAGAAGAAAATCGAATCTTTTGTAAAATTGTGCACTTACAATGTAATTTATAAATATACAACTACTAATACATGTAATCTTATGCCCCTATGTAAAAATGAGGCCGTTCGACACCAAAGAAAGATGAGACGAACGACAGAACAACGGCAGTAGAATACCGAAGGAACAAAGCACAAGATTACACAAATCAAAGTCCAGATACAAGGCAAAAGCAAGAACACCAAAAGACGGAAGACCAAAGACACCACATGCCCACAAAACACACGAACGTTACATATACAACACAAAAAACTAAAGCACTAACAGTGTGAACTCTCAATAAACAAGAGTGACATCAGGTGCCCCGGAAGGGTAAGCATGTCCTGTTCTGTGCACAGCACCCATCACACTGTCAGTGGGTCAATCCAGGGTAAAGTCGAAACCGGTAATGTCAAATCAGGGAAGACACGAATCTAGCTGAAAATGTCAGTTTTTATTTGTGACACTGACATTTCATATCTATCTATGATGTCGTGGTGACGGCCATAGAATTTCCGAAGGGACGAAAGTAACAAAGGCTGAACATATCCCTGACTCAGCAGTTTTTGTGACAGTGCTTTTGCTCTTTCCACAAAGTCACTGTATGTACTGCACGCTCTACAGTAACGAATTAATTGTGAAATATATACTCCATATGCTGGGGATGCAGGTATATTGCTGCAGAGAAAGGGAAAGTTCACAATTGGAAAGTCAAAATCATCCCGTTTGTCATATAATCTAGATTTCAGACGTCCATGTTCGTCAATGTACAACAAAAGGTCAAGGTATGAAGCAGAATCGGGTGTAACGGTTGTCTCTTTAATTTCAAGTTCACTGGGGTAGAT
>MJUU01060205.1:143396-160968 GCA_002080025.1 Modiolus philippinarum
AACAACTTTCAAAACTGGTTTTGAAGTCGCAACATCAATATCTATCTGGAAACCAAATTTTATTGAAATTGAACAATGTTGAATTTTCCCGCCTTTTTTGGCGGCCATTTTGAAAATGGCGGTCAAAGAACGATTTTCAACACCACTTTTGAAGTCAGCACAGCATGGCAAACATTTTATCAATTTACACTTAACCTTCATCTTCTATAGTTTTGGAAATAAAAGACGAAAAATATGAAAATTTTGAAAATTCTGTGAAAAAAGGGCAGTTATTCCTACAAGGGTTTTTGGATTTTCTCCAAAATTTAAAGGTGGGTAGATCTTGATACGCTGAACATTTTTGCAATTTAAAGTTGACCTAAAAATAAAAAATATTAAAATTTTGAAAAATTTCCGGAAAAAGGGCAATAACTCCAAAACTGGTTATTAGATTTTCTTCAAAATTGCAGGGCGGGTAGATCTTGCCATGCTGATCACTTTTACCTCCATGTCAGATTTTGGATATCTGTAACGGTTTTCGAGTTATTTGCCAAAAACAGCAATTTACCCCTATGTGCTTTTTTTAGTAACGGCAGCCATGTTGTTTGGTCCTCGGACTAATCGAACACAATTTTGAATCTAGATACCCTGGTCATGATTCAGACCAAGTTTGGTTAAAATTGGCCAAGTGGTTTCAGAGGAGAAGATTTTTGAAAAAGTTTACGACTGATGGACGGACGAACGACGGACGGACGGACGCCGACGGACGCCAAGTGATGGCAATAGCTCACATGGCCTTTTAGGCCAGGTGAGCTAAAAAGTTCGATCATCACTGATTTTTGCTGATGCACAAGTAACGTTTTATCTAAAAATATAATTTTCTTACCAAATAAGGAATGTTTGCCATGCGCAGATAAGTTTCTACTTTAATTGCAAATGGCGTCATACTTGGGGCATGTGGCCCTCTCCCAATCTGGTGATGTATGACTGTATCTCTTGGATATTCTTTCCTAAAAATAAAGAAAATACTTTAAATTGACAGAAGAAAAGTCAGGGACATTTTCCAGTCTTCAATATCAAATATCTACTCTTATAGTTAAGCAATATCATAGTGATATTCTAATATATATACAGGTTGATATTTCAAGAAAAAATCCGATTTTTTTTAAATAGAAATTTGGATTACAATTCTCTTTTTGCAATTTTTTAAAATGGTAAACAGTCGAAACAGCATTATATGCCATGCCGTCAAATAATAACAAAGTTTGAAATACTAGAAAATGCAGCAAACACAAACTACTGTGACATACACAATACGTTGGCATGCTAAGGCCAAAAAAAATATGTAAGTTTACTGTCACATGCTGAAAAAAATTAGGGTCGGTCGGTCGGAAAGTTTTTTTTTATTATTATTTGTAAAATCGGCGATAATCCGGATTATTTACGTGTTTTCTCCGGTCCGGTGCCAATTTAGTATGCACCAATACCGGAAGTCACGAAATCTGGGTAATCTTGTTGTCATTGACTTAAAAGCGTGTTTCTACTTTATATTTACCTCGCGCGGAAGGGTTTTGCATCAAAACTTCGCAGTTCTTGTACATCGGGACAAAAATGGATGTTTGACAAAATTTTGATGATAAAAAAAAAGGTAGGGCCGGAGGCAAAAATTTAGGGTTGGTCGGGTGACCGTAAACACACCTATTTTTTTTTTTTTTTTTTTTTTTGGCCTAATGTAGGAGTACGACTGTTTTATGACGTATTAATCAGTTCCCATTACATTAAACATTATATTTATCAACGCTTAATCTCATGGTAACGTCAATGGAACTTTTGGAGTGTCAGTCTCAAGCAGCGTACGAAATACGTACATGGACTCGGAACACCTGACTTACAAGCATACAGATCACTGAAGGAATAGTTTTATGATAAGTAACGAAGTGGATACACTAAATTATCGCATCAGTTGAAATGAGAATAACCAAATGCAGTATAGTTCAGTGCAGGTGAAAAAATGCATAGTATTTTCCAAGTAGCAAAAGTATCGAAATTAATTAGCTTTCACCTGGAAGCAAAAATAATATAATTTTTGGCAAACGCGGCAATTTCGACAATTTTAAGTTACCTGATTCATTTAGTAAGACAACATTTGAAAATGGCATACCTGCCAGCTATCCCTATTTATGGGGGGAGGTGGGGGTCCTCCATAAGAGCATAGAATTCGAAATTTTCAGAGAGCAATTATATGTTCCTAGCTTTATTTAACTATCATCTAGTTAATGTATGATGATTCTAATGTTATAAGCTGCTACAAACGACAAGAAAGTGGATTTAAAGTCCTTCACAGATTTTATACAACAAAATATCGAACCGAAATACAGTACAGCCAGAGACTTACCATGATAAATCACTGTGATAGACATATCACTTTAAATTTTTAAATGACTATATCTTTTTTCCTGATTGATCCATCCACATAATTTCTTTTGCATATCAAGTGGTAGAATGCATCACTCTAAATGCAAAAGAAAGCATGTTGATAGATCAAACAGGAAATAAAATATGCACATTTCACTAAGCAGAGTGATATGTCTATCACAGTGNTTTATATGGCCGGTGACCCCTTATTTTTATTTTATTTTTTGTATGCTGTAATAACAAAGGGTAAATCATGAAAAAATAAGAACATTCTATCTGACAGAATTTTAGACCCCCGTACCACCTTAACTATCATCTAGTTAATGTATGATGATTCTAATGTTATAAGCTGCTACAAACGACAAGAAAGTGGATTTAAAGTCCTTCACAGATTTTATACAACAAAATATCGAACCGAAATAACTGGGCAGATCCAATCAAACAATTTGGAAATCCATAAATTGAAATATGTTTTTTAAAACCTGGTAGAGAACAAATTACCAATAGGATCTAAATAGAAAAGCCAAAATCAGCTTAGGACAGAACTATGCAGGAGGGAGATACTCTTAAATTTAGATATAACTGCAAGTGTACTGGCTACTGGGTCGGTGAATACCCTTTAACAGTCTATCAGCTAAGGCATCGGCCCAGTAGTAAAAAAAAACCAACAAAATACCGAAGTTACTATAGATTTTGTTTCTGCATATGTGCATTTCGACAAATTATGTCTTTTCAGTGCAGATCAAAACAAAACATTTGAAAGTCCATTAACCAAAATATGTGTAAAACCTGATAGAGAACAAATTACCAAAGGGATTATGGTATGCTTGGAGTTCTCGTGCGCCTCAAAAACCCCATGAGCATTTTCAAAAGTAAGCAGATATAAAATGGCCCCCACAATCCAACATCTAAGCCTTAAACTCAACGTATATCAAGATTGGTCTCATACACTATTATTTTTCAATCTGTCTATTTATCATAGATGTTCTTGTGTTTTCTCTTCATTGCAATATCGAGGTTTTGGAAGGCAAACATCTCTTATGCCTGTTGCACTGAATCGGGATGGTATTTGTTCTTTATCTTGAAGTCACAATTAGACCTTCACCAATGAGCTTTGCTCATACCTCATATAAAGTTNAGATATAAAATGGCCCCCACAATCCAACATCTAAGCCTTAAACTCAACGTATATCAAGATTGGTCTCATACACTATTATTTTTCAATCTGTCTATTTATCATAGATTTGGAAAAGATGTTCTTGTGTTTTCTCTTCATTGCAATATCGAGGTTTTGGAAGGCAAACATCTCTTATGCCTGTTGCACTGAATCGGGATGGTATTTGTTCTATATCTTGAAGTCACAATTAGACCTTCACCAATGAGCTTTGCTCATACCTCATATAAAGTTGAAGACGGCTCCTAGCACCTATTAGATTGAAATTCATTGCTTATTGTCTAATAACGCCACAACCATGTTCTTCCGTTTTTCATGGATTCGGGGTCGTCAACAAACATTAGATAATTAAATGCCAAAGTGTTCTTACAACCGCCGTCATCCGTTGTCCGACAAATGTCTTATAGAAGACAATCACAACATGTTAACAACTAACTCTTTATAGCAGTGCACATTGCTAAATAAAAATATTGTATATATATAACTAATACTTTCATTGACAATGTGTTTTACTACATAAGTATGCAAAATATCATAGAAATCAAAGCACAAGTGTTGTTAATACAAAACGGACAAATGTTATACACCCGAAGTAAAAAAAAAACAAAAAAAAAACGTAAAAAGTTGCCGTTGTCTGACGTCCTATTTTTGGCAGTTGCATGGAGCTCGCAATTCAATAAATTCGAATGTGTTCGGTTTCCAGTCCTTTAATGTATTAAGGTTCTTGTTCTGAGAATTTATTAATTTAAACAACTTGTAATAAGTTCATTGACTGGTAGTGGGAGATCATGGTCAGTTTGCCGAAATTGTCGATCCGTCTTGAAACATGTAATGCGCAAGCAATTTCCCGATTCAAATCGATATCAGTTGAAATAATTTGCAATACTGATGTTGAACTAAACATATACATCATTTTCATTTGACTATTCACTGAATTTTAGAGAATATCTACAAAATAATAAATGTTAGCTATTTCTTTTGACATGTAAATATTCATGATGGTCCGGGTCACTATTTTCAATTTCATTTGTAAGATTGCTTGATTGTTTGATTGATTGATCGATTGATTGATTGAGATTGATAAGAAAGTCTTACGTCCAGTGAACAATATTCTGACTATATCAAGACGAGAAGTTTATCCATTCCAACAGATTATAAATATAAGAAGAAAGAAACAAAGAGAGAACAACCGGGGCAACGACTTTGATTGCCACTGGAAAAGGTGAGACGTGGGTAGGGGCAGGAAATTTAGCCGCTAAACGGTCCCAATGAGTCTGCTCTCCTTAGTAAACTATAGAAGGGTTATATATACTACATCGATCGGAGCACATGCCTCTATGTAAGATTGGATAATCTTTTTATATCTAAATTCATACGGGCTTTAGTATTTCGAATATGCAAAATATAAATATGTAAAACGCTATTTTTATTGTTGTTTATCACAGTCCACGAACTGAAGGGACAACCGTCGTGATGTACCACGTGAGATTTTTATCCTTAGAAATTATTTAATATGCGTCAGAGGGATAAGTGGTTTTGGGAAAAAATATTTCAAATTTGTGAGTCAAATGATTTGCGACGAATAGGGAAAGAGGTCATTGTTCCCGAAATCCCCGGGATGATGTAAATAAAATTCTTCGGACCAATTTTCATATGACGAATTTTATGGTACACTTTTAGTTTGTTTTTTCCTGTCGTATGTCAATATTTTGAAATTCACTCGGGAATCCAGTGTTACCAGACCTTATTGGTACTGAGGCTCTCATTGGTACCTTCGACTACAGTTCTTATCACTACAGTCCTTTTTTTAAAAGTTTTAATAGGTTTTTATGATTGGTTTTCATTGAAGAATTGAATTCTTTATTTTGAAGTTTCTTGTTGTATGAAAGGAGGGTGTGAATGCCCTTTATCGTTAACCGTCAAATGGCTCTTTTCGGCTATCGTTAACGTCAAATGGGTAAAAATTTTACCGTGAATCGTCATAAATATATTAGCGTGATTCGTTAAATTACTTGAATTTCGTACCGTTATCGTCATTTGGAGAAAAAGTTATCGTCATTCGTCAAAACGTATTTTTGCAGAAATATCTAGCAAACTTATCGTGAAGACATAAAAATTACCGTTTACGTCATTTGGCCTAATTTTTTACCGTTAACCGTCAAAAGAATACACCCATTCCTACCCTCTGAAAGTGTTGACCGAAGCACATTTTTTATGAATCGCGGCAGTACTTCATATTGAAAGTGCTCGCCCGGTCAACACTCCCATGACCCCATTGAACCAAAATATAGAAAACAAATGTTTAAGGGAAGGTCCATCATATACATTGCGGTTATATTTTTAAGAATTCTGACATCTGCCAAGAGTGCATTTCGACTTATAGAGCGAAGCAATAAGTCGAAATGCACATTGATGGTAAAATATGAAATTGACGATAGATATAAATAGCACAAATAAATGGCAAATAAAATATTGTAAAAGGGGGAGGGGCCATAGGGGCCCGATACAGGGTCCTGTCCTCAGGCACCTGTGCGTGATCGATGTTCACCTGTCAAATTAATAGTATTTATTTCATTTTAATTCAATTATCATTTTTGTAGAACCTCAGAAATGAACCACTATGAACCTCATTGAAATATGCATTTATGATATGTTTATCGTAGCATATAAAAAAGACAAAAAATATTTCTGACATATATATCACATTACTAATCACACTGCACTGTTATATTCTTATTCTGAGGAATAAAAAAATCGCCAAACCACGTGATGATAACCCTCTAGGGGACCTTTTAGTTTGTGTTGCATATGCGTTCAGCGTATTTGCAAACCTTAAGTGTGCTATAACAAGAATTTTTTATCACAAAGACCACTGATTTTTCAATGAATTATACACTATTTACACGAACACGGCACAGTTACCGTAAGTTATTCAAGTCAAGTGTCACGTTAACGTTTATGCAAATAAATTATATTTGGTATACATATAAACACAAACATGTACTGGTATTGTAAGTGGTATACTAGGTAATTTTTATCAAACGGTGCGTTTTGTTTACTTACTTTGGTGGCCGTTTTAATCGTCTCCATAAAAGGTACCCTGCAACTGTGGCAATAACAGTCCCTCCAGCTAAATAAAGTACATCCATTGCTGTAAAATTAATGTAATGTATGTGTTTGTGTGTACTATATTTTATCCTCCGCTCGTTGTTAGAAATCAATGGGGCGGAAGAAAAGAAATATTTTAAAAACCACTGAACGAACCATACGTATGACAGTGTAAATACAGCCCGTTACATGTATCAATATGTTTATATTGGGTGAGAAATGTGATACAAGCATAAAAATTTTCAATGTCGCAACACTCCCCCCTTTTTCCATCCACCTCATAACCACTGTGCTCATAACAAGCAGAGTCTCTAGAACCTTATTGCTTAAAGAACATATATTTCATTGATTGCCCGAATGACAAGTGATTTTTTTACTAAATTCTTTTGCATATATATTTTTTAGCATTGTACTGAATATATTATGTAGTATTATGTTATCTCCAAGTCTTCCTCAAGGTCAGAAATTATAAAAGTTTTACTACATTTACATGTTATATAGCATTGAACGTGTATAATAATTAAGAAAATGGATTTTACAAAAGAACAAATTGCTAAATATGGCGGCGGAGCAGTGGTAGCCACACTGGCTGGGTACCTTATATGGAGAGGGTTTAAAAAGCCAGCGAGGTAAGTCACCGACGTCGTATTGGAGCTTATTGGCGGATCAAGTGGGTTTGGATACCCTTCCCCTCATTTTCCGGAGCACCTGATGATACCTCATTTTTTGTAGGGGTTCACTGCTAGTGCTTTAGTTGTGTGGCGTTCTTGTTCATTTTTGACTATTTGTTTTGTCTTTGTCATACTGTCTCAATTCGTGTTGGATATGAATTGCCGTGATTTTGGATTTATGATTTTAGAATTCCTCCTTTCCTCGTTCTTGCTTCGGTATTCGTTTGCCGATGTATTTCAGTTTTGCATGAAAAAAAAAATAAAATACATTCAGAATGTAGACAAAATTCACAAAAAGTGGAAAGAATATGCTGGGTCCCCCTTTTTTATTTTAATTGATTTCATTTTTGAAAACCCTTAGAACGCCCCTTTTGAATATAGACAATATATTCTGGTATATGCATGAAATCATTATGCTAAACTCCGCACAGGAAGGGATCTTGGTGGAAGCTGTATACTGAGGGTACATAATTCTATTTGTCGTTTGGTAATGGGTCTTGAGCTGGCATGTCAATTAATTGCTAGTAGTCTTTTGTGATTTCATGTTTATGTCCGTATATTTAGTTGTTTCAGTTTAATTTTTCACAATTGACTCGGTCCTATTGCTAACTGAATTTTATTGTTGTTAATATTGTTTTTTATTTATCACATTGGCTAGGAGGAAGGTTTGGGCCCAATAAATTTAGTTTAACCCCGCTGCAGCAGGTTTGCGACTGTCCTAAGTCAGGAAATTTATTAAGCCTTTGTGTGTCTTGTCTGTTTTCTAGTTAGTTTACTTTGTCTAGGATGATGTTTATTTCGCTGAACTTGATTACTCTTTATTTAGAGGCCGACTCCGACCTGCCGTTGGGTGATGGATTTCCTCACCGTTCATTGAAGATCTTAAGGTGGCTTTGAGTTGTCATTACGCCCCTTTGGGTCGATGTCTCTGTGACACATTCTCCGTTTCCCTTCTTTTATCTAAATATATGCTTGAATGCACGAACTTGATTTGTGAGAATTATTCTGTATTTTTTTTCCTGATA
This sequence comes from Modiolus philippinarum, assembly GCA_002080025.1. Taxonomy (NCBI): domain Eukaryota; kingdom Metazoa; phylum Mollusca; class Bivalvia; order Mytilida; family Modiolidae; genus Modiolus; species Modiolus philippinarum. The sequence continues at coordinate 151,769 of MJUU01060205.1, forward strand.
TACATATTTATTATATATAACACACTTTTTTCCCAAAAAAATGTTAAGTTTTAGCTATTCGATTTCTTTAAAGTTTGGCATTTATCATAGAACTAATTCATGTTTCACTGATTTTCTTGGTTGCTTTTAGTTTCAGAGAATTGATGTTTCAATATATGTATATTAAAACAAGGACTCTGATTTAATCTTTTTATTTTATTTTATTTTTTTTTTCTATCTTTATTTGTTTTATTTCATCATTATTCCTTTTTTTTCTTTTTTGGCGCCGCAAACGAATCTTACCGAAAATGCACGAAAGTGAACCGACCAAGACAGATGAACCTAAGAGAAACTAGTTTAAACCAGGGTTGTGTTTAAACACCATGAATGTTGAATCCTTTTTCTAGTCCCTTTATTCAAATAAAAAGAAACTTCGACCTCGATATCTCAGACCCTCCTCCAAATCAAACCGTTTTCATTGGTCCCTTAGGTGTTCGCATCATCGAAGTTCGACTGCAATATTCACTGATATTTTTATCAATATTGAAAAACCGACAATTAACAATAATTAAAAATTTTCGATATTATTACTGGCGTATATTATCGGACAACTCGACAAAGTAGAACGAAAGACTGTTAGTGACGATCTATTGTAAAAACTTCACACTTCCAAATTGCTATTTTTTAGTTTGAAGTTCCAAATGTCAACGTTTCGATAACTTATCTCATCAGTTGACATTGCAACGTTCGAAATGTCAACTGATGAGACATAAAGTTGTCGAAATGCGTATATGCAGAAAATTAATTACCAGTAACTTCGGTATTTTGCTATTTAAAGTGCATCATCAATTTGAAATGAGATATTTCAAGTTGAAACTGAAAAGTGTCAGGTTCAAAGAAATATATAAATACCAACTTTGAAGGGAAAAAATACCTTATTTGCAGGGATTTACGGGACGCGTAAAACACGCGTCTGGTACGCAAAAATAAATGGCAGGACTCAAATTTTATTACAATATGCGTTCGACGGGACGCAACACAAATAATGCATAACAATACTAAGGATATCTGGCACCATGTTGTGTAGAATTACGAATATGCTAAATTCCCATGAAAGAATATAATATTTGAAATTCAAGATTAGGGATAGACTCGCTAAACAATTTGTTTCTATTTTTAGATTCATTTTCGGTAATCCCTTTGACGAAAAACGATAGTTCTAGAATGACCGGATTGATTTGGCGTCATCATGGCATCCGGATTAATTTGACGTCATCATGACACTTGTGTTCGGGCTGGGGTAAATACAGAAATAAAGACACAGCACAAATTTGATTTTTTAAACTTGCACATTATCAACATTTGTGCTTAAGTTATATACACCCGGCATCTGAATTGATATTCAGCAACTCCGACTACAGAGCTGCGGGGTGCGTCCCCAGATGGTAAATACGGAAATGCCCCGTCCATGCATGGTAGTCAAGTCATAATACGGAATGCCATTTTAGCCAAACAGTGTGCAGAAACGCGAAATCCCCTTCAGTATCAAGACCCTTTCTTTAATTTTTGTTCAAGTGCAGACTTGCTGGGAGTCGTATATAAAAGGCTTAATTTCCTGCCCCTTCCCATATTTATTGACAGGAAAATTGAAGAAATGGGTAGGGGCAGGAAATTTATTCCTCCAATCAGAACTCCTTACCCCTTTTGTCTCTTCCACCTGTATTGCTTTTTGTGTGTGTAATTTTTTTAATTGATTGACTTGGCTTTCGTCCTGATATAGCATAATAATGCTTACTGGACGTAAAACTTTAACTAATCAAACAATAAAAAATTATGTGACATCATCGGACCCACATTTTCTTCAGAAGGAACCAGGAAAATTTTTAAGTTGGATCCCTGGGACCCAACCTGACAGAAGTGGAGGTATATCCCTGTATTTGAACCGACGCTTGTCAACTTTAAGGGGAGAATTTTAAGTTAGAAGTGACAAATGTCAAGTTCGAAGTGAGAAGCTTTCGCAATATGATCCAATATCATGTCACCACCATACAAGAAACGAACAGATTTGTTTTCTGATTAATAAGAATAGGTTGCTTTGTATATTGCAATTGGTTTAAAATTCATGTACTGTCTACTGGTTGATTATTTTACAGAAAACTATACCCAAAGGACACTGTTATTCACCATCAGATGGGACGAGGGCCGTTCGCACCAAGTTTGACGCCATTTGCCGTAAAACTTGAAACCTATTTACGCATGGCGAACATCTCATACCAGGTAAATTCACAAGTGTCAACAGAAAATAAAATCTTTCTGCAAAATTATTATCATTAATGTTTTCTCTAAAGACCTAATGATGATTTTTTTTCATGAATCATGCAATTCGTGATTTTGAATTTTATATTTGAAGTTCAAAACACAATTTATTGACAAAATACCTTGAAAATAATACATTTTCAGCAAAATGTGTTTACCTAAAAGCTAGACTGTGTTTTAGGGAAAATTTTGGCCTTTTAGATTGACCCAAAATAAGTAAAATATATGACGACTTTAGATTGAAAATATTTAGATTTTATCTGCACTGAAGAGATATAAGTTGTCGAGATGGCCATATACAGAAACTCAATGTACAGTAACTTCGGTATTTTGTTACTTTTTACACCTCCAAAGAAATACAAGCTTTTGAAAATTTTGCCAATGCTGACGTCATCAAATCAGGGATCGTACAATCTTCCAAGCGTGTATTGGTCAGTAAAAAACGTCCATTAATCCGAAGGTTAATTATTTGTGAAATCACTCATTACTACTAGTGTGCAATTGATTTGGAAAACAGTTTCCTAAATTAACGATACCGAAATAACTGCAGCTATGTAAGAAAATTCTAAATGTGTTAGTTCAGTAGAAAACGAAAATTCAGTGAACAAAATAGAATAGAACAGAAGCATAAAAGGAAAAGATATGATTTTTACAACCTATTTTTCTCTTTTCTCTAATTCTAAATTTCATGCTATAGCTAGGAGATTAAAGTGTTCTCCAACATGTGGATAAATTGATCTCCTGATTTCATTGGATATTGAAAGTTTCAAGAACTTTTCTTCAAATAACAAAATATATCTTAAATAAATTTATATCAAGTATAAATCAATATAAAAAGAATTTACTCAAAGCATACATTGTTTATTCATCTTGAATCACCTATGATCGATTTGCTTCTCTTGATTTACATACAATGTAAATTTCATATCCGGTGACGTCATAGTATTGATTGAAGAGTCCAGCGATTGGGTAGAAACAAAAACACATAAAAATGTCATTAATTTTAGAATGAGAGAAATAAAATCTATCATTTGCAAATCGATGATTATCATAGTTCTACTGTCTTAAGGGTTAAGCATAAAAGTTCTCGCTTAAGCTCGAACTTTCAAAGTTAAGCCCTTTCGACAGTAGAACTATGAAAATCAACAACTTGAAAGGATACATACTTAATTTCTATTTGTAGAATGTACATGACAGTAAGATGAGTAAAAAACACAAACTGACGTGGATTGAGTATAATGGAGAAGACATTGCTGACAGCGAATTTTGTATCGAGTATTTGAATCAGAAATTCGGAGTCGACTTGGACAAGAACCTAGCGTCACGTGAGAAGGGTATAGCAAGAGCTTTCCAGAAAATGATTGAAGAAAATACATATTGGTGAATAAAAATCGACAGCATAGAATATACCCCGAAATCTTGCTAGAAATAAAAATTGCCATCGATCCAATATTCATCAAAACCCACATTATCTGGTACATTGTATATATACAAAATGCCGAATACATTCATTTATTCATGATAAACGTTTCATTCTCAAAGAATTTGATTAGAATTTTACAACAAAATTTATTGTTTTTTTATCAAGGGTGTACTGTATCACCAAAATTAAGATTAAATGCAGTTCTAAAGGGATGTTTCATATCAAACTTGCAAGATTTTTTACGAAAGGAAATTGTTAAGATTTTAAAGTTTTAATGTGCAGAAATGACGTAGCAATGTAATGGTCAATGAGTTTACATATATGTTGCATGCTATCTTACAGGAGAAGGGGTAGAACTTGAACATTACGTGACTTAAATATATTAACGTAGTTTACATAATCCAGCATTAACCAAACCAAACATTATGTAAATAAAAGAAAAATCCAAGCACATCACTCGAGTTCAATACACGTAATGAAGCCTCGGTATTTTAAGGGGTTAGATGAATTATAAAATTTCTTTCCTTATTTTTCTTTTTGTAAAATCTCAACACCGATGTTTTGAAAAAGTGATAATTAACATAAGAATAGATTTGTTCTCAGTTGCTAATTGGTTAAAGATGTAAATGACTCCGAGCTTTTCAATTTCTAGAGTTATAAGTTCGACTAAATGTCACTAAATGTCAAATGAAATTAATACTTGAATTCCATTGTTTTTCAAATTGATTTGTGCACATGTATGACTACAGTAACTTAATCTAAACGCTATATGACATGTTTATTATAGGATTAAACACTCGTATTTAGGAAATTATCTATGTATAAACTCCGGTAGCTCACTCACAAACCGAACAAATCCGAAGGACTTTGTGAAGGACTTTGTGTAAAGTTTGTGAGTGAGCTGCCGGAGTTTACACATACACAATTTCCTTAAAATAAGTGTTTAATCCTTATTATTCCACCTTTGTATGTTAAAAACTGCGTGATCCATGTCTTTATTTGCTGCACTATATTTTTGCGGAGCAGACTAATGGGTAAACGGAAATTTCGAAATATATTTCCATTTGCTATTCATGACGTTGACCAATGAAAATGAACGTTTCAATTACATTTGGAATTATTTAAGAATATTTCCCACAGCAACCCTTTTAATGAATGGCGCGATGTTACCTCAAATAAATTGTGAAGGAATTAAAGAAACAATCTCTGATATTTATCTTGACACCATTTACGTTGATGTGCCCAAGGAACGATCGCTAGTCCTGCGGAAGGTACGAAACTAGTTGTTAGGGAAGAGCAAGACCTCTAGCACGTTTAAGACACAATCATAGAGTTTGATTTGAGTATACCTTACTTGGTCTTTATGAAGGCCGATCTTGCAACTGCAAGTTCGAGAGTGATTATTATAAGTTGCAATGACTTGTTTCTAAATTCAGGATAAACAAATGCCTAAAGCAAAACCAGTCAAAGAGTTTGTGACCTTTTAAACACACAATGAAACCGCGAAAGTGTGATAGATTATATCATTGAGCAATATCGGAAAACAACTGTAAAACTGTGTTTATTGCAGGACTATTGTGTTAGATAGATGGGTTTATGATGAAAATAAATCAGCATTTAAGGTACTAAAAATGTCATTCCTCACCGTCATTTTAATTCGACGCCTTGTGAGAAAACAGACATATGCAGCTGGAATAGGCCGGCATACAAAAGACGAAGTTCGCCACATAATGGATTTAGACTTAAAAGCTTTGTCAGATCACATAGGTAATATGTAAATTAGTTTGATTTGAAGGAAACAAATTTAAACGACAAATTTAATTTAGTTAAAAAAAGAGTAGTATTTGTGCAGTTGTAGATACAGAACAATGAAAAGATTGATTGATTGATTAGTTAGAGTTTATCGTCCAACGAGCAATATTTCTTTATCGTCCAACGAGCAATATTTCAGCTATATCAGGACGAGAACAAGTTAATCAATTCAAACATTGTAAGTAAAAGAAGAAAGAAATAAAGGTAGAAGGGACAACCGGGGTAACGACTTTTGATTGCCACTGGAAAGGGGGAGGAATGGGTAGGGGCAGGAAATTTAGCCTTCCATATGACACCCAATGCGTATTCTCTCTTTAGGGAAATATAGAAGGGGTCTTTATACTGCATGGAGCGTGGCGTTTCTCCAATCAGTTTGGCTACAATGGTTCGCGGTCAGGCTTTCCGTATTATGACCTGACTATCCCGCATAGACAGGGCATTGCCCTATCCACCAACAGCTCTGTAGCCGAAAGAGTAATTAAGGTAGATCGACAATAATATCCGGCGCATTCGATTGGCGCATTTGCGAAAATCAAAGTCGGATGCGGAATTGACTTGATTTTCAAGCCGGAATATTCCTTATTTGGCATTTTCATTGTGACGTCATAATAGAGTGACATACACTTTCCCACGAATTAGCTCCCTTTTCCCGTAAATATTCTCTATTTCGTTAACTATATAAAATACTTCTCTTAATAAAACAGTGACATATAGATTTTTTCAGCTTAACATATAGCTGAAATGTATATCTCTGAAATATCAATCAATATATATATATATATATATATATATATATATATATATGATATTTATTTCATATGAAAGCTCAACAATAAGCATGTTCCCACTGTTTCCTGTATATTCTTTGTAAATATTGCTGAAAAATACCGAATTTGGTCTAATAGCAAGAAAAGATGATCGTTGACATATCATTTTTATTTTATTTTTTGAACAAATGGGCTAAGAACTACAAAATATCTTAAAATAAAAAAAAATCTGTATGATATTTTCATTAGGCTCGAACTACCTTAAGAGGATTATCTCATCCGCAAAATGGGCAGCACAAAAACGGAATGCATGTGGGGATGAGAGCAAATACATTTATTATTTCGTTAAACTTATTTCGTCCCCCGATGGCGGTCGTCTTGAATCTGATGCGGACTGTTAAAATATTATTAAAATTTTGAAATTTTTACGAAAAAAATGGCAGTAACTTCAAAACGAGACAACAGAATTTCTCCATATCTGCAACTCTATTTATAGGCTCGCATATTTTGACTACTCCGTTAATTTTAAGATTACATTTTGTGCTGCCAAATATCTATGACGTAACACAAATAAAGTTGACGCTTCGCTCACAATGATTCCCAGTTTTTCTGTAAGAGTATATATCAATTGGAGGCATTAACTTTTTTTCTTTGTTACTGTTTTAACCCAGTACTAGCACAATAAATCACTAAAAAACGACTTAAGCAATAACAGTACATTATTTGAATACCCGAGGGCGTCAATCGTAGATTTGACGGTCAAAATGCAGTTTATAGGCGACGCGTAGCGGAGCCTGTAAACGGATATTTTGACCGTCAAATCAAGATTGACGCCCTCGGGTATNTGGCAGTAACTTCAAAACGAGACAACAGAATTTCTCCATATCTGCAACTCTATTTATAGGCTCGCATATTTTGACTACTCCGTTAATTTTAAGATTACATTTTGTGCTGCCAAATATCTATGACGTAACACAAATAAAGTTGTCACAATGATTCCCAGTTTTCTGTAAGAGTATGTATCAATTGGAGGCATTAACTTTTTTTCTTTGTTACTCTTTTAACCCAGTACTAGCACAATAAATCACTAAAAAACGACTTAATCTTGACTTTTCATTACAGGAAACAATAAATATTTATTCGGGGATTCCCCCTGCCAAGAAGATTGTGCAATATTTGGAATGTTATCTCAGTTTTACTGGCACTCCTTTGGAGGTACAGCGGAGCTAACCCTTAAAAGTGAGTTGTTTTGACTTTCTGCTGCAATATTGGTTTTACTGGATGATTTCTGAAATGCATTTTTTCTGAGTCTAAATATACATTTTCCTCACATTCTGCTCAATATTTTATACATTCAAAATTTACGTTGCCACCATTTTATTGAAATACTTTCCTATGTAAGCAACTGAATTTTCGTTTTGTCGAAATTATCTGGTTTGAAATGTGCAACTTGAACAAAAAGTGCTTATTGTTAGCCTTTTCAGCGATTATTTACTTGTCAATGAGAAACATTTGCCGATTAAGTAAGTTATTTTTTATGGTCAAAGTGGAGATGATTATAATTGAATAAGCATATCAATAGCCTCTTTTCATTTTGAAATTAATCAAAGCTGCGATGGATCTGAAACTCGAAAACCCTGAAAATCTACACGCGGCAAAACTTCGTAATCATCCAAAGAACTGCTGCATAGAAAATAACGAATTAAAGTCTGTTTCACTTCCTATAGATAATGGAAATTCTCTTCTGCTGACTTTAATATTGCATATTTCGGCACCGGATTTAGCATGGTTATGTAAAAATATTATACACTTCTGGAACCACTTTTAATTTGATGATTACCAACACATGTTGAAAGAAAAAACAGTTTTTAAAAATGCCCCATGCTTTTAAATGGATGATTTTTTCCGTGCACAATTATCGACTAGACTGGACCATTCTGAAATAGGTATAGGCAGGTATATCTTTTAAGTCAGATGATAAACAAGTCTCACTTTGGTTTTTACCATGTGCTTGGACCCCCTTTTGATTTAAGAAAAATACATACCCGTAAATGCTATAATTCAACAAAATACTTAAATATGTAATTGAAATATGCATGCATTAAACCCAAAAGAAATATTTGAAATAAATTGTAAATGTACTGCTAATTTCTATTCAATGTTAACAAACAAAAAGTCAGTGGATAACAATTGTTAACCCCGAACGAGTACACCTTGCTATTATTAGGTAGGTCAACTCGGGTCATCTTATTCATCAAGTTACTTGGTTGCCCTTAAAACAGAACAATCCAACACTTAGAAATTTTCAACTGTTTGAAAAAAATTGTGAAAATGAACATGGCTGCAGACTTTTGTGCATGTCGTAAACGGCGAATTCAACGTTTTTCAGTTATGTATGATCATTCTTGGTATATATACCAAATATGATAAAGATCAGCGTAAAAATAAAGCTGAAATCCTGAGATTTCCATTATCTAAAGGAAGTGAAACCGACTATAATATGCTGTATTGGCCTTTGAGAACTGATTTGATCAAGGGGGATAGAAAGTACAATCTATCAAAATTGAATAAAAAAATCAGAGGCAATACCATAATCACGTGAATTTGATCGAAATGGGTGATTTTCTAATTGGTGTCCAGTTCAACTCATGTGCTAAATGGCCAATCGATGTAAACAAATACATTCTCAGATGTGAGAACTGATTCGATAAACAAGAACAGAAGGCACAATCTACATATATTAAGTTACTCCGTAATACATGAAAATAATCGGATTTTGTGATTTCGTGTGCATGTCGATTCCTTCTCTATAAATATGACACATGACACAGGTAAACATGTTATTTTAATCTTTGACAAAGTTCTACACGACAGTATTACTGGATTTATTCCAAGAGACAGGT
>MJUU01060205.1:174218-186782 GCA_002080025.1 Modiolus philippinarum
GGGGAATTGTTTTACCAACTCCACACTGCAATAAAAGAATCTTTTTTTTAATTTTTATACGAATGTCTCGTGTAAAGTTATACCTAGGTTTATCCGTACTTCCATCCACGTGTCGATTTCTAACTAGAGAAAATTTTGATGATTTCTCCTGAAACTTCGCAGAATTATTGGGTATGACGGAGGCAATAATCTGGCTTTAAACTTGTTGCAATTTGTAGACAAACGGAACAGTTTAGTCACACAATGTTATCATAAGTTATGCAAGAAATACACTGACTTATGTGTAAACGAATAATAGTTGCTGATAAAAATATTAAATACAATCATGAAAAAAATCATCAGAAATATTTCATGTACTGGTAAATTGCAGCATGTGTACTTTTTCGCGTTCTTTTTAAAAATTTATGAGTTACTTTTACAGCACGTATATCTTTACAATGTAATTCTATTCATTATTTGATTAAAAATGTCGAAATAATGAAATAAATCATTTTGCATTTTGTTTATTATGTCTCTCCCCTTCACCGAAGGGAGACATACTGAATTATCCCTCATTCTTCTTTTTCTTTCTTCTTCTTATTCCAATACAAACTTTTCCCGGGAATAAGATTTTTTTAGTCCTATTGTATTCATATTTGGTGCGTATATGCATTGTGTCGTGGCGGAGTGTTGCGTAAAAGAAAAGGTCACTGTAACCTTGATCTTTACTGTCAGACTCAAATAATTGTTTTTTTTATTTTTATGTCATTTTTGTTCTGGGTAGAAAGTTTTTTTCTTAAGGCCCGGTGTATTCATATTTGGTATGTATATGCTTTGGGTCATACGGGAGTGTCTTGTAAAAGGATTAGGTCACTGTGACCTTGATCTTTATTCGCAAGGTCAATAATTGTTATTCATTGAACTTGCAGTGTTATAGTGTAATCACTTGTTATCTTTTAGTTATTTGCCATCAGCAAGTCTCAGTGATATATATTAAATATATATTTAATCCTGATGAAAAGAAATTGATGATACAACCAGGGGTGAACCCCACCTGCTAAATTTTTAAAACAGTATTAATTATCTTGAAAACGTTTGGGATATCTATCCATAAACCATATATTTTATGTTTTCTTATGATTAGATGAATTAGATGTTAAATACTGGACCGCTTCCTTTTTTCAGAATTATAAAAAAAAATCTTGAAATCTTTGAGATTACTTATGATACGGTGAATTGATACACCATGATATACAAAAGCACTCTAGAAGATCCTTAGTCTTTACTGACAAAACCACATATAAATTGATACATATGAAGGGGAGATATCAGTTTTAGTTAACTAAAACAATTCTTGTTTACTATACCGTGTCCATATTAAAGACCCTAGACTGATTATTTCAATAACAGTACCTCAAACTATAAAAAACATACCCATCACTGTAAAATTAATATCATTATGGTATTAATTTGGAGGGGGTCAGTTTCTCCAACTCCCGTTATTTTTTTTTTCAATTTTCACGTTTCAAGAGCGGGAAAAAAATTTTTACAGACTCTTATTTCAGGAAATTGCTATATTTTCACAAATACACGCATGACATTCTTTCCCATGTCACGTGCAGTGTCCAAAGATACTGCTTCCGCTAACACCAATGAAGTTGAAACCCTCTATCTTCTTTGTGTATATATATATATAATTACATGGCCTTTTCCATGTATCAGCACGGTTATCATCCCGATACTCCCATATCAGCCCGAGGCGTCATATATATACTTCAAATTAGGAGTTATCATATTCGGGCCGAAATAGCCATATCACCGGGCTGATATGGGCTTTTGCAGCACGAAACAGTCTGATATGGCCATATCAGACTGTGTATGTTGATATGGACTGCAAAAACAGACCATATCTTTGCAAAGTATGTAATAATATTCTTTACGTTGTAAAGACATCAATCGGATAGACAGAAAAGTTTTGTTTTTTTTTAAACTACAAGCCATACATAAAACAGTGCAAATAAATCCCGTTACCTAATTTGATTTTTTAAATAAATGCAAAATTGATCTCTTCTATGGTGGCATACCTATGGATATAAAGAAAAAGTATGCTACAACCATGAGAGACTGTTACAACACTAACTCGCCCATCCCAACACCCGCACTAAAAGCCATATGTGTTTGGTCCAAAAAAAAATCCTTCTGATTTCTTCTATATTTTATTAAAACATATCAGCGCATTGCCTGGACGGAAATAATTTTATCAACAGAATTTATTAATCGCTTAATACTGACTAAATAAATCTGGGTGTTTATGTAATCGTGCAGTCTTTCCTCAAGGTCAAAATTTAGAACGACTTTACTTAACGATTGATTAAGAAAATGGATTTTACAAACGAACAAATAGCTAAATATGGTGGCGGAGTGGTAGCAGCCACACTGACTGGGTACATTTTATGGAGAAGGTTTAGAAAGCCTGTTAGGTAAGTTATCGAAATCTTGCAAATATTTATTTGTTTGGTGATACATTGTACACAATGTGAATATTTTTTTTTAATTTTGTTAAGAAATGTATATTTCATCATTGTGGACAATTAGAAAGGTCTTGAGTACTATCAAATCTTTTTGACAAAATATATCTTTAAAATTGAAATCGGCCAATTGCACATAGACATGTGCCAATAATTTTATCCTATAAATTTCATTGAAAAGCAATAATTAAACAAATATTATGAAATGACAATAAGAATTTTGTTCAGCAACTAAAATTTTCTAGCTTAAGCAGGACAGGAATTTCGTCAAAGGCACACAGATTTTAAGATTAAGTAGCGTAGAATTTTTGTCTAACTCATCAAAATCTTCTGTCTGTGAGATGCTTACTCTACGGTACACCCGATCTCACCCATGGTTTTTATTGGGTCCGTGTTGTTTATCCGTATGTGTTTCTTCATTTATTTTTGTCCCGCACTGTGGTCTCCTTGTTTCTCAGTGTTTCCGATGTTGACATTGACCATGGATTATTGGTTCTTTTGACTGGCGGTTTGGTTCTCACTTACTTTGAGAGCAAAGAAAAATTGTCCCGGGCACCAAAATATTTTCGCTTCAGAATTATGCGATTTTTGCACTACACACTAAAATCTTTTAGCTTATGTTTAAATTCTCAGGCACAAATATTTTCTAATTTCAGCACTTCTGGTCCAAGATACTAAAATCTTCTAGTTTGAGCAATATAATTGTTTTGTCTGAGGCATTAAAATTGTCTACTTTAACAGTAGGAACTAAAATCTTTTAGCTCATACCCCCTTCACATACACGAATGTTTCTTGCGAATCCTTAGGAATGATCGATTCGTAGTCGTTCGCATGCATTTGTATCTAACTCGTCGAAATTCGTAAATAACTCGTAGACATTCGCCTATATTCATGTCGATTCGTGTTAAGGCATGAAATTTTTTTGACATGTAAAAAAATTATACACGAAGGTCTACGAATCTTTATCGATTATTTCATTCGTAAATTCTTAGCAATTCGTATGTCATCGTTAACCGATCGCAACAAATCGTAAAGTATTTGCAATAAACCTTGGAGAATTTGATTCCTAAAATGTTTAACTATTAATTTACGAATAACTGCGTGTAGTTTACGGTCATTTGCGATTGATTTACGGATAAACACGCATCCACGCGATTATCTTGATATGTTGTTACTTTATGCCCCCTTCACATACACGAATTTTTCTTACGAACCTTACGAATTGTTAAAATGTACAAGATTCGTAAAACTAACATGAATGCTTGCGAATAAAACACATCTACGAGTGAATTGCGATTTCTTTATGTTGAGTTGCGAGTATGAACGACGACCATTTAACGGTTTACTAAGAATGACTGCAATGTAGTTTCGATAAGAAATTACGAATCGTTACGAATAAGTGCTAGCGACATTCGAATGGATACAAGATATTTAAGAATTCTTGCAAGCACAAAATAATTATAACGATTTGATCCTAGCTTTTACGGATAATAAACGAATTATTTACGATAACTTTAACGAGGTTTTACGAATATTTGAGATTTAGTTACGAGTGTTTCGCAAATGACTGCAATTTTTTTCTTTTCCTTTTTTTTTTGGACACTATTTACTTATATAAATTTCAGACTAAATAACCTCGTGTGGGCTTAAAATGCATAGGTAGGGAAACGAGTAATGTCCTACCTCAAATTTAACGTACAAAACATTCCTCGACCTTTTCTTCCACAGCCACAAAAGAAAAAAAATTCACATCATCATAACTTTTCCATCCTGCTTTTAGAAGAGGGACAAAACTCAGATTAGAGTGCCGACCCATTCGTAAAATATCCGCAATTATTTGAAAGCACTCTCAGAGTATTCGTATAAAAATAGTAGAGTAACCGCATATATTCTCAAAAGGATCGCATGAATGCGTATTTATCCGTAAACAACCGTAAACTACTCGCATTTATTCGTAAATAATTTCGTAAAATATTTTAGGAAATATTTTGTCAACGATTTATTGCGAATGCTTTACGATTTATTGCGATCGGTCAACGATGACTTACGAATTTTAAGATTGCTTTGTGAGCTCTTTACGGATGAGTATTCGATACAGATTCGTGAACATTCGTTTAAAATTTTTTGACATCTCAAAAAATTGTCATGCCTTTTCATGAATCGATACGAATATCTGCGAATGTGTACGAGTTATTTACAAATATCGGCGAGTTAGATACGGATGCATGGGAACGATTACGAATCGTGAAACATTCGTGTATGTGAAGGGGGTAGTACGAATTTTTACACTTACTTTGAGAGTGCTTTCCGAATATATGCGAGTATGTTATGAATTTAACGATGAGGTAAAAAAAAATGTGTCAGCATTCCAATCTGAGTTGTCCTCCATCTAAAACTAGGATGGAAAAAATGTGATGATGTCGGTTTTCATTTTTTTTTCTTTGGCTGTGAAAGAAAAAGTCTAGTAATATTTTGTACAAAAAAAGGTTATTTTGTAACAAAACATTACTCGTATCCTAAAATGTGCATATTAAGACTTCACAAGATAATAGAGTCTTAATTTTTGTGGGTGTGTGTGTCTTCATTTTTCTTTTCTGTGCCGTACCCATGTTGTGTCTCTGTTTTTTTTTTCTGGTGTTGCCATTGTCCTTGGATTGCTCGCTTTTAGATTGACGGTTCGGTTCTCACTTATTTTTATAAGCAAATGTTACCCCAAGAGAAAAATTGCTGGCGTTTGTGAAACACTCGTAACTAAATCTCAGATATTCGTAAAAACTCGTTTAGTTATCGCAAATAATTCGTTCATTATCCGTAAAAGCTAGAATCAAATCGAAATACTTTGCAAGAATTCTTAGACAAGTTGTATGCATTCGTCTATCGCTCACATTTATTCGTAACGATTCGTTAATTTTTATCGTAACTGCATCGCTTTCATTCTTAGTAAATCGTTTTAAGGAGTCGTTCATTCTCGCAACTTATCGTAAAGAAATCGCAATCCATTCGTTAAAGTGTTTTGTTCGCAAGAATTCGCTTTAGTTTTAGGAATCTGTAAATTTTAAAGATTCATAAGAACAATTCGTCTATGCGAAGGGGCAGCACATAGGATTTTTCTCCAATGCACCAAAATCTTCTAGTTAAACAGCATAGCATTTTCGTCCAAGGTACTAAAATCTAGCTTTAGCAAAGTGTTATTGTAAAAACCCAATAAGCGTATGCCATATGAGTTCTTCGTTCGAATGCACATTTATTTTCTAGCTTAAGCACTATAACAATATTTGCAGCAAGACACTTCATCGTCTGGTTTTGGCAACATAGGATCTTTGTTCTTCTAGCTTTAGCAGTATAGAATTTTGTCAACCATATGATCGATTACCTAAAATGCTTCAAATTCTGAAATGCATTCAGGAGTAGAAGTATACTCAAATTCAAACCTGTAACGAAAAATGTATTTTTTTTTTTTTTTAATTTTGTTTTATTTATTTATTTTTTTTTGCATTCCTTAATTTCTAATTAAGCAATATACTGGATTAATCAAATTTAAGTTGGACAAAGAGACGAGATTACAAATACCGTCCAACATTTGTAAGGTCGCCTTGAAAACAATCGATTACCAACAAAACCCTTACCAATGACATTAATAGAAAAAAGAAGGGAAACGGGGAATGTGTCAAAGAGACAACGATCCAAACGGGAGTAATAACAACTCAAAGCCACCATAAGATCTTCAATGAACGGTGAGAAAGCCCCACACCAAACGGCAGGTCGGAGTCGGCCCCTGAATAAAGAGTAATCAAGTTCAGCGAAATAAACATCATCCTAGACTCCTATAGACATTAAGAAAAAACTTAACAAGAAAAAAGACAAGACACACAATGGCTTGATAAATTTCCTAACTTAGGACGGTGTCTTCCCACTTATCCAACTTTTTAAAAATCACTATTCCCAGTTATCCAACTTTTTATTTAATTGCCTAGGGTTATGTTTATTTAGTACTTGATAATAATGAGTCAGGAAATTAATTAACAAAAAATTGTTCCATGGATAAAATTCTTGTTGATTTAATAAAAAGAAGTAATACATGTCAATTAATTGAAAATAAAAAACTTTTTTAAAATATGACCAATAAATACAGTTTTTTTATGGAAAAGGAAAAAATTGTAAATATCACTTTAAAATCAAAAAGAAAAAAAAGAAAAAAAGACACAATTACAAAAAATATTTTTAGGGGACAACCATTTGATTTTCAAGGGGAGGCTTGGGCGATTTTGAAAATAAAAAATTCAATATTGGTGCCAGTGAAAGTAAGTATTCTTATCCCACTTGTCATGAAAATAATTTAATTTTGATTCGAAGAATAAATTTTTTATTGCAAATGCAAATGAATAATTTGAAGGGACATTTGGTGAAAATAAATAATTTGTTCGAGATAAAAAAATTTTCTCCCTAGCTACTGTAAGTTCACACTGTAAGTACTTTAGTTTTTGATTTTTTAATTTTTGTTTTTGTGTTGATGTGGATGCTTGTTTATCTTTTCTTCCGTGTTTGCCATGTCTTGACTTTAATATTTGTTATTTGGACGTCCTACATACTGACTTTATTTTCTAGTTTAAGCAATATGAGCTGAACTTCTTCATATTTTTGAAGCTCTAAAAACGCATTAAGTCGTATCCATATGTATACGACCTGAGCCAAATTTCCTGTTCATAAAAAGTTGTATGTTTACTTACTTTTTTTGTCTTGCATATATAATTTGGGGAAATTTTATGAATTGTCCAAATTTATCTATGTTTCTTTTAACTTGATTTATTTACAGAAAAGTTTTTCCTGAGGATATCGTTATTCATCATCAGATTGGACGAGGACCATGCGCTCCAAGTTTGACGCCATTTGCAGTAAAACTTGAAACCTATCTTCGTATGGCCAACATTCCACATCAGGTAAGGTAAAAGTTGTATCAACAACAGAAGACATGTAACAAACACGGATAGTATTTCCGAAGGTCCGAAGCCGTAATAACCGAGGACTTGACCTTGTCAAAATACTCATGCATAGAAATGTCCATCAGATAGCCGATAGTGGTCGGTTCTTCCTTATTGTTTAGGACTTGTACGACGATAAAAAACTGTAAGTATCAAACATTTCTCAATGACTTAATATCAAATTACAATTCGGATTAAGATAAACACATAATATAAACACATAATATGCCTGATATGTGCTTTGCGAGTAGTTAACACGCAAGGAACGAACACCTGTACTTATCTGATATGGTCATATATTAGTTCGAACCTACTAACAATAATGATTTTTTTTTCAGGAACAAAACGAGGGAAAAATTTATCATCGTTTTTATTACGAACATAAGCTGGCGTCTCCGTAGCCTAGTGAGTTACTCTGAGTTAGTATGTAGAAAAGGCAGCACATCCTTTTTTGCAACTCCCTTGGCACTTTAAATGTAATTTTTCAGAACACATTGTAATGTGTTAAATTTTAATTTATTTGTATACGGTGTCGGTTATGTAGTTCGTCCATTAAACCAAAACAAAGACAGAATTATGTGAAGAGTATATTTTTTACATCTGCTCCGACCCTTTGTGATTGTGATGTTTTTGAATATATTTTATTGTCAAAACGATTTAAATGAACACTGAGCCTTCACTCCACTTTTAGTCATGATGCTTTTTTTTTTTTTTTTTTTTTTTTTGGTTTTTTTTTGCATTACAGTGAGTCTATTGTAATTTTGTTGAGAACATATTGTTTCTCTATTTGTAGAATGAACACGACAGTAAGATGAGTAAAAAACACAAACTGACCTGGATTGAGTATAATGGAGAAGACATTGCTGACAGCGAATTTTGTATAGAGTTTTTGAATAAGAAATTTGGAGTAGACTTGGATAAGAATTTAACCTCACGTGAGAAGGGAATAGCAAGAGCGTTTCAGAAAATGCTCGAAGAAAATACATATTGGTAAATCGGTAAATCAAAAGAATGGAATAGATCCCCAAATCTTGCTAGGAAGATAAGTTTAACGGAATTGTTATTTATCAAAACACTCTCGTGTTCACTGCCTGCAACTACTGGGCTGAAATAAAGTTAAAGGAGGGATGAGGATCTGTTCTCCAAGGATGCGGCTAATTTAATAAAATCAGCGCAACATTGTTAGACCTGCAAACGTGTATTAGGAAATATTAGGTATTCGATATGTGGGGCTCGAACCATCGCTGCTGTGCTATCTTAGACAACACAGCCTGCACTTCGTCCAGTGCCCTACACCACTCGATTAACTAGGCTATATAAAATATAGTTTTCGTTTAAATACGATATTGCATCGCATCGGATCGATAGGATCTGCACTGTGCTCCTATGCATACAATATTATATTAAAAACTAGGAGGAGGTATCACCTGGTTACCTAAATGGTGAATAAAAGGATAAGGAGTAAATGCACATGAGACAAAGTCTCTACAAATACATGGTAAAAAACAAGCAAAGGAACAAAGCTTTTATTGTTGTTCTTCATCTTGAAGTCACCATGAGGCCTTCAACAATGAGCTTTGCTCACACCTCATAGTAAGTTCAAGACGGCCCCTAGCANCGCTACATCCATGTCTTTCTTGGTCATGGGTGCGGGATTGTCAACAAACATCAATTAAACTGGCAAAGTGCTCTTACAATCACTGTCATCCTTTGCCCGACAAAAGCACTAGTATCTTAAGCTAGTGGACAACTACAACATATAGACAAACACAGGGCATATAAAGCTATATTTTTCCATCAAATATTAATTCATTCTCTTATTAATTTCATATATACATGTATATTGTTTTACAAAAAAAAATAATCTTATATAAAGCTTAAGTTCGACCTAGGAAACAACGGCAGTAGAATACCGAAGGAAAAAAGGAGTGATATTTACAAAAATCGAAGTCAAAAGACATGGATTGGAATCATTGCAAATTGGAAACCGCCAACACTGAAAAAGACGAAGTCAAAAATTTCATTGAAACAAGGCATTCACGCGTAAGACAGAAAAAATAATAATAGCTAGTGTAAACACTTTTATCATCATTGATGTAGACGCAATCTTTGTTTTAATGTTTAGTTAAAAAAAACATTGTGAAAAGGGAGTTTGTGACCAGCTTCGTTACAGAGCGAAATCGGATGAAACAGTTGTAAAAATCCAGAATTTTTTTTCAGGACTTTTGCATTGGATAGATGGGTTTATGATGAAAATAAATCAATCTATAAGGTATTGAAATTTTCATTTCTCACCGTCATTATATATCAACGTATGCTAAGAAAAATGACATATGCAGTTGGAATGGGCCGCCATACAAAAGACGAAGTTCGCCATATAATGGACTTAGATTTAAAGGCATTGTCAGATCATATAGGTAGTTATATATTTAATTCTATATGAATAAACGAAAAGCCAATATTAATCCAGTAAAAAAGAATACTGATTGTCCATTATTGAACATTGTGTTCTTTTAACCTTCTCGGTAACAAAGAATAAACTCGAAAGTTTCGCATTAACTTCTGCGCGTTTTGTTTTTGCACTAACACTAGTTTGTCCTTGCTGAAATTTGATATCGGGTACACTAATTTGTGCTTCCACTATTTCAACAACAAAAAAGGTTTAATCAATGAAACCTTAATATATAACAATTCATTCCGCAAACCCATTAAAACAAAAGGACAATTCGTTTGTTATAAATTTTGATCATCAATGTGTTAGGAATATTTCAATGACATTTTATGCTGCCAAACATTTAGCAATGCACTTAAGATTTATAACATGTTTAACTGCAAACCTTTTTATCAATATTTTCTTGTGAATGAATACCAAATATCTAAGATAAAACTTCGCACACAGTGATATTAGTTTCTGTAAAGGTATGTGTAAATTGTAGACATTTTGTAATCTATATTACTGCTCAATTATAGAGCACTGGCACAATTAGTTACCATAACATGACTTGATGTTGCTATTCCATTACAGGACAAAATAAGTTTTTATTCGGGGATTCCCCTTGCCAAGAAGATTGTGCTGTATTTGGAATGTTATCACAGTTTTATTGGCACTCCTTTGGAGGCAAAGCGGAGCTTATTCTAAAAAGTAAGTTGTTTAATTATTTGTTGTACCATTTTTATACAAAATGAATCGGATATGAATTTCTGTCATAAAATCAGAATTGTAAGAAAGCCTTATTGTTCAAATTTTGATAAAGTGTTGATATATATATAGATTTTACTTTGCCATCTTTTCAGATTTTATGAAAATGCTTTCCGAGCTGCCATTAATTAAGAAATTTGTTTTTTCTCCAGTAAAAAAAAAATCTGGTTAAAAAATTGCCATTTGAACAAAACATACCACTGTCAGTGGGTGTTTACCCAAGATTGAAAAATACACAGATCAACATTTATACCCTGGGCTCTTAGTTTTGCACAAACAAATCTAGATGATACAGCATCCATAAGAACTTTTTTCTTATAGATTAATCACCCAAATTCAATGACACCCCCGACTTGTTTCTGAAGTTGTCGCCTATTTTCATTGTATTCTTTTTTATTTATTTTTGTAGTTTCTCTGAGTGCCATTGATTTATTATTTACGTTTTAATGGTGTCTTCCCTGTTTCACTTAAGCTTCCCATTCTTTACAATCCTGACCTGCTCTGTCCTTGTCTGTCTTCTTTTTCTTTTTCATCAGTCCTGTTCAGTATTAAAAAGAAAAAACTCACAATGACAGAAAATTACAAAGGCCAAAATCCACAAGGGAACTACACTAGAGAGACAAAAACTGAAAGCAAAAGACAAACGTAAACAACGCTGAGAACTCGGTTCCCTCGGACTTGGTACCGGCACTGGCAAAAGTCGGATGTAGGACTTAACCGATTTATGGCCATGTACCCTATACTCCTTTTGTCCATCCCGTTTCCCTCTAGTACAATAAACAAACGAGTAAAACCCAATACAGGTGGACTACTGACTCCAAGATCACTACCTTGAAAATGAAAGAATGAGACAAAACGTAATTTTGAGAGATTGGTAAAAGAGTGCCCACCACTAATCTATCGGCTAGCTTAAGAAGCCTTTTCTGTTTAACACTGTCGCACTTCGTCTGACCTTTTTGTTCATCAACCATTTTTCATTAAATTCCTTACTTAATCCACCAACGCAAACAAGGAAAAGAAAGACCCACCATTCTTTCTACCTTCATGTTGATATATATGGAGGACTCCGTGAAAAACGCGAAGATATTCACTTCTTAGCATTGTAATCTAGTAAATAACACCTTTTAAGGAGACATATGTACAAAGTTGGATGATAGGAAAGATCTACAAAGGCTGAAGATTACAATTACATGCCAAAATCTGCCATGGATCTACAAAGGAAAAAAACACATAAGACAAAAGACAAAAGTAAACACCGATAGGAACTCGGGACAGCTGGACGTAGTACCGGCACTAGCAAGAGCAAGCGGAAGGGTTAAACCAGTTAAAGGGTACCCAAACCTCCCCTTCATCTGTCCCGTTTCTCTATAGTATAATAAACATACGAGCAAAACCCAATACAATACTCTTATCCTTGCAGAATATCCTAATTTGTGTGATTATTGTGACAGAATGAAGGAGAGGTATTGGCCAGACTGGGGTCAGTGTATTACCAAAGGTGGAACACAGAAAGCAACAAAATAAAAGAGCTTTATACAAGTTATCTGTCATTCTTACGGGACTTTCGGAAAAGGAACTCTTGTGTAATTAGAGACAGAAATGAGTACCACAAATACCATCAAGCGGGGAAGACTGGATTACTGACCTAGTGAATAAACATATCCTTCTTAAAAACTTATTCGTTAACTAATCTTTCCCACGTGACATTTATTTACTATATTTTAATATTTTAATTGGCGAAACCAATTATTAACTTGTGGCGCTACAAATAGAAATAGAATTAATATAATTCTGGCTCATCTCAACATTATTTTATTTGTAACTGATATTTTGATCAATTTCATTCTTCCTTTTTTTTGTGTGTGTGTTTTTGTTTTTG
>MJUU01060205.1:186823-205499 GCA_002080025.1 Modiolus philippinarum
TTTTTTTTCTGTATTTTCCTGCATATATATATTGGTGTCAAATCGCGAATCGGCCAATTCCAATACCAATACTTTTATTCTTTTTAAGAAGCTACCTGCGTGTAAAATGTAGCGTTGTATAATCATAATTTTATGTAACTTATTATTTATTTGGAGCATTTAGAAATATTAAAAAATTGAAGGGTGATGGGTTTGAATTTTTACATTTTTGAAGACAAATTAAATTTGAGATCAGCAGTCCTTTTCACAAAAAATCTTACGATAAAAATTAGTCGTAAGTCTTTAACATTTCATATTGACTTACGATTAAATTTGTCGTAAGATTTTTTGTGAAAAGGACTCCAGAGCAATTTTACTTATAGAATATATTTTAATATTATACAACAAAAATTATTGCATTTGGGCAATTTATATATTTTAATGATCTTTTTCATATCGAAAAAAGTCGAAATAGTGTAAATTTTGAAACCCCAAAACTCCATTTTTCAAAACTATGACAAAACAAGGAAAATATTTGATCTAACGGTAGTATCTTTTTAAAATTGTATCACATCTAATAGTTGAACGCGTGCGAATTGTACCAGTTGGGATATACACACCCCGTATGATGGAGCTGAAGGGACGTCGCCATCAAGAAATAGGAAATTAGTAAGTGAAATCAAAATCACCCCTTCTAAGATAAATTTTAGTTTTAATTTTTCGAGATTCAATTATGATAGTTAAATCGATAAATGGGCAGTATTTAGAATCATTGTTTGCTTTATTAAGTTTTAGTTCTTGTGGGAAAATCAGGTCGACATAGTCTAAAAACTGGGTATTATCAATAGTAAGGATATCGTCCATATACCTTCTTTTGTCTTTCATTTTGTGTTTTTCTGGTGCAGTTTCTTTGTAGCTAGATTATTGCTGTGAGTGTAATTTGCGGTCATTGTAGGTGTTATTGTTAGCCCTTGTCTTTAATCTTTTTAGAATTTTAAATCTTAAATAATGCTTAACATGTGCTCAATCAAAAAACGGAAACATTTGTATTGTGTCCAATGTAGGAGTAATAACTCTTCAAAATTATTATATTTGTACTATAAATCAAAACTTTATGACCGAAGATGTTTGCCTTTTCTCTACTGGATTTCGGAAATGGCATGTATAACACGACTGGTGTCTTATAAGAAACAGGAGCTTTTTATACTCTACTGGTGTACATGACCTCACTCATGGTTTCAATTGGGACCGTATACACGTTGTTGATCTGTAGGTGTGTCCCGATTTTCCAGTTTTGTGTGGTATTTATATGATGTGTTTGTTTCTTTGTGTTTCTGATTTTTCCCTTGGCTTTAGACTATTTTTGTTTCAGACTGACGGTTCGGTCCTTACTTCGTTGTCAAAAATAACCCTATTTTTATCAACCACTTCTATGTGTGCCATCATTTGCCATTTCTTTGCCGTACTTATGTAATGATTTTGTTTCTCTGTGTTTCAGATGTTGTCATTGCCTTTGGACTATTTTTTTTTTTTTTTTTTTTTTTTTTTTTTTTTTTTTTTTTTTTCTTTTTGACTTATGATTCGATTTAATGCTAATTGGAACATGGTAAGACCTTATATTTGTCGATATTTCATACCGAACGATATTTTTTCATAAGTTTTGCAAGTCATAGTGTAAACGGATATTGCTTATTATATACCGAAGGTATTCACCAACCCAGTAGCCAGTACTTCGGTACTACCCGAAAACCGATTTTAACTTGCAATATTCTAAATTTTCGAAAATTGTGTTTAGACCCGGGGACGTTCTCCCACTTGTATAGCTCTGTCCTAAGATGATTTTTGGCTTTTTTTTTAGATCCTATTGGTAATGAGTTCTCTGTTAGCTTTTCTCATATTTCGATTTATGGATTGTCAAATGTCTTTATTTGATATGCACTGAAGAGCGTAAGTTGTCGAAATGTGCATATATAGAAACTAAATTACAGTAACTTCGGTATTTGGTTAATAGATAAAGTTTATCTTATGTGGCTTTTTTATTGCTGGTGCAGCTCGATTAGTTTTACAGAGTAATTAAAAGTGTAAACGGTATTACTTACATTGTATTATACACATAACTTTGATGTGATGACAGGAATTCAGTAAGGGAACCAGTTTGTTTACCTGTTTACCCAAAAGTAATAGTGCTGCCAAGACTTTCATATAAAATGATTAAAAGATGGATTTTTCCATTCTGCGCAGACTTTAAAGGGAAGTCGCCACTCTTTTCAAAAAAGCTCAAAAAGAAGGCGGTTATGCATATACATTGTATAAACTAAAAGTACCAATAAAAGCTGTTGATCTTGATCTGATCTTTGTTAGAAAGTACTATAATTCTGAAATATAGCAGCGTTGTGTTGCATGGCTATATGAATTCCTTCCTTGTTAACTATATGAAAATTAAAAAAACTTATAGATTATTACAACAGCTCGGGTATGTTTACAAAGTAATTTCATTGATTAACTACGTAAACAAATAAATAGGTGCGTTTTTATATTTGACAAACGTGATGATTTTGACTTTCGAATTTTGAACTTTCTTTTCTCTGCAGCAATATACCTACCTCCCCAGCATATGGAGTGTATTTTTCACAATTAATTCGTTACTATAGAGCGTACAGTTCATACAGTGACTTTGTGGAAAGAGCAAAAGCACTGTCACAAAAACTGCTGAGTCAGGGATATGTTCAGCCCTTGTTACTTTCGTCCCTTAAGAAATTCTATGGCCGTCACCTCGACATCATACATAGATATGAAATGTCACAATTATCTTTTAGCAGTCCAGATTTTGATTTGCTGATCGACACACTGGAGTCCGAGTCCCAGGTGCTCATCGACTGGTTCCATGTCAATAAAATCGAATCCTGATAAATTCCAGGTTATTGCAGTTGGAAAAAAACTTATTCAAAAAAGCCTACTATTCAGATTCAAGGAAATATTTTATCATGTGTGGAAACTGTAAAGTTGATTGGTATTGACATTGATTATCAATTGAAATTTGATGTTCATATCAGTAACTTGTGCAAAAAGGCCGGCTCACAACAACTTGATATTCTTAAGCGATTGGGTTCTGTATTATCGAGACTCAACAAATTGACATTTATTTTAAGTAATTTAAATTTTTGTCCACTGGCATGGCATTTCTGTACAGATGCCAATTCAAAATGTTGGAAAAAGTGCAAGAAAGAGCACTACGTTTTGTGTACCAAGACTTTAATTCATCGTATGAAATACTTTTAGATAAGGTAAAAGTACCCGCTTTGCATATAAGGAGAATAAGAACGATGGCACTTGAGACCTTCAAAATTGTAAGCAGTCGGGCTCCAGTGTGTCTGAGCAATCTTGTAAATTTGAAAATCTCAAAATATAATTTCAGGCATAGTAATATCTTGGATTTGCCACAAGTTAAAACATCAACGTATGGCATAAAATCATTCAGGTATGCAGCTGCTTCACTTTTGAATAGTTTGTCTAACCATTTCAGGACTGAAAACAGTTTTTCAAACTTTAAAAGCTTGCTTCAGTCCTGGAATGGTTCTGATTGTCGCTGCTCAGCATGTCGTTAAATTTATTTTGCTGTTTTTTCTGCACTGCTTCAACTGTTTTGGTTTATTCTGCATTTTTTAAATTATTTTGATCATTTTAAATTAGTCAAAAATGAATTAATTAGAAAGTTAGATAATTCTTACTCTTTTAGCATTATTTTATTAATTTTGTGCTTTAACTAAACGACTGAATATACTTGAAATTATTTCAAAAATTTTGTTTGTAATTATTAATTTTTAACGCTAAAATTCTTATTGCAAAATAGTGCTAAATTTGCCGTGTATGCTTCGATTTGTAAGATGTATGAATTTATTGCATGTATTGTTATTTCTTTTTATGCTGTTTTTATGTTAATTTATATGTTTTTATATTCGGTAAAAAGCTCTCCAGAGCTTGTGTTTGTATGTTGTATCCATGCCGAATCAAAATAAAGTTTTCTTATCTTATCTTAATGTCAGTGTCACAAATGAAAACTGACATTTTCAGCTAGATTCACGTCTTCAAGGATTGACATTACCGGTTTTGACTTTACCCTGGATTGACCCAGTGATAGTGTGACGGGTGCTGTATACAGAGCAGGACATGCTTACTCTTCCGGAGTACCTGATGTCACTCTGTTTTTTGAGAGTTCACACTGTTAGTGCTTTAGTTTTTTGTGTTGTATATGTAGTGGTTGTGTGTTTTGTGGGCATGCATGTAATGTCTGTGGTCTTCCGTTTTCTGGTGTTCTTGATTTTGCTTTGTCTCTGGACTTTGATTTATGTAATCTTGTGCTTTGTTCCTTCGGTATTCTACTGCCGTTGTTTTGGTGGTCAGGTATATATTAAGAGTACCTCTAGTTAGATAAATAAATAAAGATAACTGTGAAATAAATGTGTAATGGTGCCGCTTGCTTAATCCTGCTCCTGTCTTATTGAGAGCTGGCCTGTGTAGTGGATTTGTTTTCGTGTGTACTATAATATCTTAATCTCCGCATATTCTGATGCATTTCATTAAAACATTTCACTTCAGTGCCTTAACAGCAAGTAAAATTTTACAATAGTTTTTTCTAAATATAAATTTTCTAGTATAATCCTTACTGAATAAATTGGGGTATTTTATCTACATATGGTATTTAATCGTCAAGTCTGGGTCAAAATTTGGAACAACTTTTACTCCATGTACATGTTATACAGCATTAAACGTGTATAATAATTAAGAAAATTGATTTTACAAAAGAACAAATTGCTAAATACGGTGGTAGAGCAGTGGTAGCCACACTGGCTGGGTACCTAATATGGAGAAGGTTTAAAAAGCCTGCTAAGTAAGTCATCGAAATCGTGCAAATATTTATTTGTGTTGTGAATATATTATTTTGTTTAACCTCTTGTTTTTTGTTTTTGTTTTTGCTATTGTTTTTTTTTCAAAACTAAGGAGTATCTCCCTCTTGCATAGCTCTGTCCTTAACTGGTCTTGGTTATACTATTTCGATCCTTTTGGAAATCTGTTCTCTATCAGCCTTCACACATATTTCGGAATGTTTTGATTTGATCTGCACTGAAGAGACATAAATTGTCGAAATCCGCATATGCTAAAACTAAATTAACAGTTACTTCGGTATTTTGTTATTTACAGCCGTTACAGGTTATCATGTGGGGTCGAAGTTTGCTAACGTTCTATCTAAAATAGGTCAGCCTGAGAATGTGTATTTATGTTCAAAAAAGCCCAAGGCAAAATTCACACCTTATGAAGAGATTATAGTCCTTTTGGGATGTTGCCTCCTTGACATTTACCCCATTTACTTTCTTTTTCAAATCTATAGAGCTTTGTGTTTGTTATATTTACATGCCGACATTAAATAAAACTTATTTCCTGTCTGTCTGTTAGTCACAATTTTATGCAGTTTTTATATGGATGTAAGGTTTCATATTTGGTTTCTAAAGCTGCTAAATGACTAGATATAATTTGCCTCCCTTGGTCTGTAGTGTTATTATTTATTGTTTACAAATTGTTTTGGTTTATGATTCAGTGATCTCGACTATTTTAAAGTTTATTCGCCACATTTGATTTCTGACATTTATAATAGATATAATGGGGATAAAGTACTTAAGATTCATACATTGTACTTGTTCGCAATCTAAGGAAATCATATTTCCATGAAACCAAATCTACTTACAAATATTCTTGTTAGATCAACATTCTACTTCTAATCCAAAATCATTCTGGTCTCTAGTAAAACATATAATGGGTAATACCAAATCTAACATTATTCCTCCATTAAATAATCCATTTTCGACGGATATAGTGGCCGATGATAATAAAAAGGCAATACTTTTAAATACTTATTTTGCCTCAATTTCATCAGTTGATGATAGAAATATTGAACCTCCTGATTTACCCATTAGAATAGATTCAAATTTAGACATAGAAGAAATTCGAGAAAATGAAATCGTTGATATACTAGAAAGTCTTCAAATTAGGAAAGCCTCTGGAAATGATGGTATTAGTCATTAAATGTTAAAAAATACTGCCCGTTCTGTCGCTATCCCCTTAAATATTATTTTCAATTATTCGCTTAGGTTTGGGAAATTTCCGTCTTGTTGGAAACTGGCCAATGTTCTTGCATTATATAAAAAAGGAGATATATCAATTGTTTCCAATTATCGACCTATTGCATTATTAAGTTGTGTTGGTAAAGTCTTTGAACGTGTTATATTTAAGCATATCTACAACTATATGAATGAGCTTAATTTACTTTATAAATTTCAGTCTGGGTTTGTTCCAGGTCATTCAACATGTCATCAACTCATTGAACTGTATCACAGAATATGTTTATCTTTGGAGAAAGGAGAAATGTCTTGTGATGTCTTTTGTGATATTTCAAAGGCATTTGACCGTCTTTGGCAGAAAGGTCTATTTTCTAAATTAAAATCCTATCGAATTCATGGGAAACTTTTTCTTTTTTCTTTGGCTACATGATTATCTAAAAGACAGGAAGCTGCAAGTTCTGCTTAAAAATTCCAAATCATCAACAGAATACTTGAAAGCGGGGGTTCAACGGGATCAGTACTTGGCCACTTATTGTCTTTAATATACATCAACGATATAGCAGATGAAATTAATTCTTTTATTAGATTATTTGCGGATGATAGTTCTCTTATGTATTCTTCAAACGATATTCAGAAAATAGAAACTACTTTGAACAGAGATCTTACTACTCTTGATAACTGGGCACTAACTTGGTTGGTTAATTTTAATCCTCAAAAAACAGAAGTTATGTTATTTACATTAAGAAATTAACAAGTACCAAATTTATTGTTTAATGGGCAAAATATTGAAATTGCCGATTATCATAAGCATCTCGGTGTTACATTTTCTAATAACTGTAAATGGACAGTTCATATAGAAAATATTTGCAAAAGTGTATCTAAACAGTTATTTGTTTTGCGTAAATCGAAATACACACTTTGAAGGAACAACCTTAACATTATTTACACTACATACATTCTACCCTTGTTTAAATATGGTTGTGAATTGTGGGATGGATGTTCCTCTGGTGATACAAATAAACTTGAACGCCTTCAATTGGAAGCGGCAAGAATTGTCACAGGGCTACCGCGAATTGCCAGTAAATAATCTTTATTTCTTGAAACCGGTTGGGATACATTAGAAAACAGACGAAAACGACGTAAACTCAATTTGATCTTTAAAATAAATAACGACAAAAGCCCTTCCTATATAAAAGAATGTTTACTTGAATATTCCAATAATGAAAATCTTCATAATATCAGGAATCGTAGTCAATATAGAATCCCGTTATGCCGTCTTGAAACGTTCTCAAAATCTTTTTTTCCGTCAACTATCAGATTATGGAATTCTCTTGATCCAGGACAAAGAAACCAAGCGACTTACACCAGTTTTAAGAACTCGCATACAAAAGATAATTTTACTGTTCCTTCTTACTATTTGATTGGTTCTAGAAATGTGAACATTTGGCATACTAAATTACGTCACCGTTGTAGTCAACTGAAAGCCGATCTTTTCTTAGTAAACTTATATAATGATTCAAAGTGTGATTATGGTTGTCCATTTGAAGATGCTATACATTATTTTCTTGATTGTCCGATCTTTCATAACATTAGAATACAATATATCGATAGCCTTCTTCCTTATATTACACCAACTATTGACATTATTTTATTCGGTTCAGATATGCTTGACCAAGAAACTAGCTCCGTTATTTTTCACAATGTGTATAATTTTATTATTTATTCTAAAAGATTCTCCAATTAGCTCGACTTTGACCGTGTTCACATTAGAGCTATACGCGATCGATCCAAATTAAGATCGATTCTTTTAAAGCCTGTTTATGTTCACATTTAAAACATATGAATCGATTGCGATCGATCCTAAGAAAATTTGACGTTCTCGCAATCGATCTTACTGTTCACACCATAGCCGTAATCGTCTCTATTTGAATCGATCTTTTTTATCGATCTTATTCGGAATCATATGTTCTACCTTTGCAGCTCACCAATACCAACACATATTCATTCATATTAGACCCCGTTCACACTTACAGTATTTGAATCGATCGCGATCGAATTCAATCGGTTTTTGCTGTTCATACTAAAAAAAAGATCGATTGCAATCGATCTTATTTGGTCCGATAGAAAGAGGTGGTCTCAAAAAGATCGATTCAAATAGAGACGATTACAACTCTGGTGTGAACAGTTGGGATCGATTGCGATCGATTCAAGTGCTTTGAAACAAGCATGCGATCGATCGCAATCGGTTTTAATGGGAACGATAAAACCTGATTTCGATCGATCGCAATCGATTCAAATTTTCAAATGTGAACGTAAACAGGTTTTAAAAGAATCGATCTTGATTTGGATCGATCCCATATAGTTGTAGTGTGAACACGGCCTTATATAGAGCTGTGTGCAACATTATTATCTATATTTTTAGACCACTTCTTTTTATCGGACCAAATAAGATCGATCGCAATCGATCTTTTTATAGTATGAACAGCTAAAACTGATTGGAATCGATCGCGATCGATTCAAATATTGTAAGTGTGAACGGGTTCTCTGTTTAGTATTCGTAGTGTTTTTGATTATAATGTACTTTTGTATATACATGTAGTTCTATCAGTATTTCATTATATTATTACTCACACCTACATAATATTTTCATTGATTATTTTCATATATAATTATCACTGTATGTCATCTTGTGTAGTATTTTGTTTAATATCATTGTAGGGAAAGAACCTAGTAAGTTGTAAAAACTTGTGATCAATCCCACATATTGTTCTTTTTGACAATAAAAATATGTTTAAAGTAAAGTACTTACAAATATGGTTGTCTTTCTGAAACAATAATCTATAATTCACCTGGAGGTGTGACTCTCAAGCTTGAATGACCAAAGTAATTCAAATATGGTTTCTGATTGGACAGCTGAGTTTGTTATTTAAAGCAATACACATTCATAGGTAAACCAAACAATAAACCAAACTTAGCTAGCAAGCTAGTAGTTTGTTTGCAGCATGCTTAGCTGAGTCAGCTGTAATAAGGTTTATTCCATCTTGTAGTGGAAAATTATATATGTCTTTCCTGTTGTCCAGTCCCTTTGATTTATAGTCAGTAAAATATTTGAAATTGAAATTGGTTACTGCATGGCATATATGTACAATTGTGTTCTTCTGTGAACTTCTATTTGTTCTGTGCGCTTAACAAAACTTCATTCATGGAAAAATAATAAGCAGTTAGCATAATGCACAATAAATACATAACGTTTGTTCTGTTGGGAACAAAAACTGTAATATTTGTTCCGCTAATATTTTAGGGTTATTGCATGAATATTGAGGAATATTGTCCCGAGTAGAATTTTATATTGCACGAGCTTGCGAGTGCAATATGTATTCTACAAGGGATAATATTCCTCAATATTCATGCAATAACCCTTTTATTATATAGCAAAGCTTACATTGTTGTTAATAAGAGGAGTTTTGTTGTCATTGACGTCATGAAATTTAAGTCATATTTGCACTAGTGCAATATGGAAATTTATTGCACGCTTATTTTTGGTTGCTTTCTTAGGGAATTATTATGTGCTATACAATAATCTATAATATTTTATCTTTTGGAACAAATAATATGTAGGAATTTCTTGTCTATGACACGTCTGCTGTCTTTAAAAAATATATTCAGAGAGAGCTCTGATCTTTGAACCCTTCTTGATTCTTTTTTGCATGCTGAATAAGGCAAAACATGCATGAATAAAATGACAATGAGACTCCAGGGGGTCCAACCTAATTGGTTGGAGAAGGGCATAATCTGTTTGATGGCAGCAAAAATGGCGTCAAAATCCCGAAAAAGACCACACAGGTAAGTGAATTATCCAGTATTGTCACTATTTAATTAAACTATTGAATTTAAAACTATTGCGTTTCGGCAACTACATCATCATAGTTTACGTTAATTATTTGTTTTAGGACGTCAGTGTCCCTTCAAAAAAGTTATTGCCCAAAACACTGCGATTTTATCTTCGTCGCGAAATCTGTCATTCACCGGTGTTCTGTCACAACTTGTGTTACTTTATAATGTTATATATGTTCAGAACGGGTTTCTTGTTTACTATAAGTGTTTAATTATTCGTATCGAACAATAAATAACAAGTTTTTGATCATTAAGCATTTGCTTGGTTGGAGACCCGAGCTTAAGGACAAAATACGGTTTTAATATTTTAAGGTTTCAAATATAATCGGCTTTCGGGTCAGCACCGAAGTACTGACTACTGGGCTGGTGAATACCCTCGGGGACTAACAGTCCACCAGCAGTGGCATCGACCCAGTGGTAACAAATAACTAAATACCGAAGGCACTTAATCCATCTGTCTTGGGCATCATGGGATGTTTGCCCAAGACACTTTAATTTTCTAGCTTTAGCTGTATAGGATTTTTGTCCATGAATATGGCCGATGGTTTAATTACTTCAATAAACATGAAATACTTGAATGGCTGCAAAAGTAGAAAAATATTCAAATGTAGACTTTGAGCGAAAAATGTACAATTTTTTTACACTCATTAATTCCGGAGCACCTGATGATACATCAGTTTTTGTTGGGGTTGACACTGCTAGTGCTTTAGATATGTGGCGTTCCTGTTCATTTTTGTTTTATTTGTTTTGCCTTTGTCATACTGTCTTTCTTTCCTCATTCCTGCTTCGGTATTCGTTTGCCGATGTATTCCCCATTAAGCATTATACTGGTTTCAACAAATATCACAGTTGGACACGCAAATTTTTGAAGTCGCCTAAAAATCATTTGTCAATCAACAGAAGACCTACAAAACAAATGATGTTTAGTGCCAACTCTAAGAAGAACCATAATTTTATTTTTACTAAAGTTGTTTTTCCTCCTTCAGATTTGACTTTACTACCGAAGTTGACATGTCTTATAAGAAGAAAGACATGCTTACACTACCGGTATATCCATTGATCTCACCCATGGTTTTTTATTGGGTCGTTCATCTTCGTATGTGTATGTGTCTTCATTTTTCTTTTCTGTGTCATGCTCATATTATGTCTTTGTTTTTCCGGTGTTTCCATTGTTCTTGGGTTGTTCGTTTTAGACTGATGGTTCGGTTCATTTTCTATGGTTGCTTTCTTATCTTTTTTCTCGTTTTCGCTATGTCTGTTGACGTTTTTTTTTTCGATGAAAGCGTCGTTTGTTCCTTCGGTATCCTTCTGCCATTGTTTCCCAGTTAACATTATAAAACCACAGTTCACATGACTAATACCAATACAGAACAAGATTCAGAAACAAAGATTTTTTTTTAACCACTAGTATTTTTTATAAACGTAGATAATCCAAACATTCAAGAGGTTCCTTAAAAATTATTGTTATGTTTGGCTGACAGTACTGGTTACGTTCTTTAAATTAACGTTGACGGTACGGAAATCAGATATCTTGCACAAAGTGTAAGACCTTAACTGGTTTTCTTTTTAGTGCAGAGTTGCATGGTATATCTTGCATTTTTGTGTTGAACGGAGCATTTTTTGCATTTTTTATGAATTATCATGAATGACGTGCTTACCCTTCCGAAGCACCTGATGTCACTCCCGGTTTTCATGGGAGTTCACAACATGAGTGCCTTAGTTTTAAATGTTATCGTTTTATTTCGTGCATTGTAGCTGTCTGGCGTCTTTGTTTTGTCTTTAGTTTTTCTGTGTTACCGTTTTGACATGTCTTTGGACTTCGATTTTTATGGTCATCGATTCTTTTGTTCCTTCGATATTCAACTGTTATTGTTCCAGACATATTAATTAAACTTGTTTGATTTTCAGAAAGAGTTATCCGAAAGATACTGTCATACATCATCAGGTCGGACGAGGACAGTTTGCTCCAAGTTTGACGCCATTTGCCGTAAAATTAGAAACCTATCTTCGCATGGCAAAAATTCCATACCAGGTAAAGTAATTTGGTATTATGCAAAGTATAAAAACAAAATTGTGTAAATTTGAACTATTTCACAAATAGTTTTTTCAGAGAATTATTCTTTAAAGTGTGGCAAAGTCAAAGGCCGTTAAGACTGAGAACTTGACCCGGCCAAGTCACAAATACGGAAAAACCTCCGTCTTGCCAGATAATTCCTTTATCTTATTTTCTCGACATTAAAAATTGTGTATGTTTTTTTTTAATGACAAACAAATTAATGTTCGTATAATATACCTGATCTGTGCTGGAGGAGTGGTAAAAGCCTAATAATGAAAACATATGTGCGTTCTTTTTAGGAATCCAATACTAAGTTACTATGATTTTTATGTCAAAAGAATCAAATATTCAGTGGACATCTTGTTTTTAAGTCTGTCACTCTGTTCCTCTTTTTGTGTCATAAGTGTAATTGTCCAAAAAAAATTAAGATTTGATGGCAGATTGGCTTTAGATTTAAAACAGCTTTCCTTGCTTCCGTTAAAACTTTCGGCATAATCCGCCGTACCTCGTGAGTGGAACGGTTTTCTCAATGAATTTTCTCACACACGCTATTGTACCAGAGACAATATTAGATGTGCAGAGTGTCAGCGTATTACAATTTATTTATCTGGCGTGCGTAATTTACTAAAGTAGACGAGGACATTGCAATATAAAGCCGCTGTAGACATTAAAACAGTTGCAATATCTTAATTCAAGAAAATGTTGTTAAAACCCAAGGAGTATCTCCCTCTTGCATAGCTCTGTCCTTAGCTGACTTTGGTTTGACTTTTTTTTTATTATAATGGTATTTGTTCTCTGTTAGCTCTTACACATATTTCGGTACACGGATTTCCACATGTTTTGATTTTATCTCCACTGATGAGACATAAATGCGTATATGCAGAACCTAAATTTATAGTAACCTCTGTATTTTGTTATTTGAAGTCAATTTAGAACAATACAATATATAGAAACAGAAGGTATAGCGTGCAATTCAAGGCCAATAAATAGCTGGAAATGATCACATGAAAATCAGGTTAGTACACATGACAATATAGCAAAGTTTTATTGAGATCAGACGGACTTTTTGAATCGTTTCCGCTTTGATTAAGAATAAATTACATGTTCGGCTGCGTGACATAAAACAACAGAATTCTTGATGTTTGATCAAAATTTCTGACATATTTACAATGTTCGACCAAAAGGGTAAAAATTAACCTGTGTTAAATTGCTGGTTTGAAATGTAAATCTTGCTTTAACATTATAAAATACTGAAAATAAGCTGTGTACAAAACTATTATCTAGAAATCCACAACAACCAGCGCAAAGCTGGTATATTTCTTCCGCCTGACATAGGTTCCATTGGAACAAATATATTAAAAATAGCATAACATTTCTTCATTTTGGAAGAAATATATACCATTTATCAGATTGAGAACAAATATTAAGATTTTGTTCTGATGGACCATATATTACGATATATGTTGTCCTTTTTAAAAAATCTAATGATAAACCTTATATTTTGTCCCAACAGAAGGTAAATAATATTCGAACCAAAGCACTTCAAAGCACGTGCATTGTTGAAGGCCTCATGGTGACTTCAAGATGAAGAACAACAACAAAAGCGTTGTTCCTTTGCTTGTTTTTTACCATGTATTTGTAGAGACTTTGTCTCATGTGCAATTACTCTATATCCTTTTATTCACCATCTGACAGATGAGCATTTACTCCATATTCTTTATTTATTATTAATATTTTTTGGTATTAATAACAATTCTTATATGACGTCCTTCAATGGATTGTGTCCATAATCGTTGTAAAATCCGCATATACTCCTGGGTATTTTAATGACAGTCGACGGTACTTTTAATAACGTCATAGACAGTTTTACGACATTTTTTGCAGCGTCAAAGAACAAAACGTCATACTGAATGGGGTGAAAGGGCGGTTTCACCTATAAATACAAAGACGAATTCATCTCTTCTGTACCATGTCAGTGTCATATAAGAATTAAAATAATTCACGGGAGCGTGAATATATGTTTATTTTAACACGGGTTTGCCCTTTATGCCTATATTTTACCTCTCGAATACGCTCTTGGTAAATTTTTTTTACCAAACCGTGGTAAAATAGATATATATTCACGCTCCCGTGAATATTTTCTTAAGCAACTGCTTTCATTTATGACATTTTCTCTCTCATTGTAGAATGCACATGACGGAAAGAGGAGTAAAAAACACAAACTGACGTGGATTGAGTATAATGGGGAAGAAATTGCTGATAGCGAATTTTGTATCGAGTATTTGAATCAGAATTTTGGAGTTGACTTGGACAAGAATCTTACCCCAAGTGAGAAAGGAATAGCAAGAGCTTTCCAGAAAATGATTGAAGAGAATACCTATTGGTAAATAGACTGATATCAACAAATTACCATATATTTCCCAAATCTTGATAGAGAAAACCGATTCTAATCGTCTTGCTAGAGAATAACAGTTTTAATCAAGTCATCCAAACATCCTAGCATGCACATTGGCTGTAACGGTATGAGTTACACCTTACTTTCTACTTTCTAAGCGTTGTATCCTTATCTCCAATTCATGCTCTTCAAATCCCGGCTTGAAAAAAATTATTTCGTTTTTAACATGATTTCATTTTTACAACCTAATGTTTTGTTTACCATAACATTTTGATAATTTTTTATATATTTATTGAATTGCAATCGCAAAGTTAGATTCAAGAAAGTGATTTTTACAATCTTTTTCAACCAAAGGGAGCCCCTTTACGTGCAAAAATACATGGAAAGGGAACCCGCTGTTTGAATAGAATACAAATGTACATGTAACAAGAAAAAAAATATTTGTAAAAATTACTACCTCGGATCTACCCTTGAATAAGCGATTGACTAAATTAAAAATACACAAGACTTCCTATGTATACAAGGCGTGACGTTTATAACGCCCGAGTTTTCACCATGGCGTACCTTTATAATCGACATGCTTTGTATGCTGTGCAGGGTGACCATAAGGAGTCTAAGAGGCTTTGAAAGAATAAATACATGTAAAAGGGCGTCTGCTGCTTTAAAAATAAGTTGCCTCTGATCTACCTTTGTACTTGATTGAATAAAAAATATACCAGACATTCTGTGTATGCAGTCCGTGGCGTTTACAAAGGGCGTCTTGATTCACTTACGACTTATGCTCGACCCTCATTCGACCAACAAGACTTTGTCAGATTGAGCCAGATCACAACCCGATTTGTGTTTGATTAACCAGACCTGGCCGGGAGAAAATCTGTTTCGGGAGTGTGTATAATGGGTACATCTTGGATTCAATTTCAAATTCTGTCGGCATAGCTGGTCGATTGAATTTAAGCCCTCTGCACGTCATCGTGTAATTCTGCACGTCATCGTGTAATTCTAATTATATATAGCATGCACAATCTGATATTCTTTTCCACAATTCTGATATAGCCAGGTTAAGGTTTTTCCATTTATTTTTTGAGTCCGTTGTCCACGAACTTTGCATTCAACTATATTTTACCCAGAAACCACTGAGTCATGATATTGCTGCGGTCAAGGAAGTAGTCCATGGGCTGGAATAACCCCCCGTGCTGATATTTTCATTGAAATTGCGTAAGTGTGATGGTCTAGAGAACCCGAAGTGCATCTCAATTCCCGATTCTGGAAATTGTTTTTAGCTTTTCAATCTAATTTCTTCAATAAAAAATAATTTGAGACAATGTTAACATATTTTAGATGACCAAAATTTTATTTTCAAATATACCAAATACAGGGACCTTTGAATAATTTCGTTTTTGAATAAGTTTTGTCTTTCTTTTGCCTAATATTATTTTTTAGTAAACAAATATCATTTACAATAGGTATCAAATGAAAGCTTATTATATTTGCATTACAACCATAACAAATAATGGCCGTTTTTAGTTAATAGATACATGATATATCAATAAAACTTACCCCTACCCCACCAAATTTACTCTAAAATTGTCAATTTTTTGTCTATTTTCGCATAAAAGTAACCAGAAGACGCAAAATGTGTGATGTATAGGACAATGTTGCATAAATTATATTATGATTTTATATTTTAACAGCCATTTGTTGACTTAAACTCAATATTTTACCCGGAATTTGGTGAAAAATGGGAATTTTCAACATTTCAGAATTGTCCACAGTCCACTGCTATATCGTTATATATGCCAAATCTGGAGGATATTTCTGCAACTATGCCAATTAATTGTACCAAGCGACACATTTGGTGTCTTAAAACATTGCTAAGAAAAACAAGGAGTGTTAAATGTGACTCTGATTACAGAAAATCTTACCCCTACCCCAACAAATTTTCCCTGAAATTGTCAATTTTTTACTATGTTCACAAAAAAATAACCAGAACACGCTAAATATGTGTTCTATAAGACAATAATGCATGAATTACATCAGAATGTGGTATTTCAACAGCCATTGGTCGACTTAAACTCAATATTTCACCAAAAATTGATGAAAAATGGGAATTTTCAACATTTCAGATTTGTTCGTATTTCATCGTTAAATCGCAATATATGTCAAATGTGTAGAATATATTTGCAGATATGCCATTTAAGTGTCCTAAGCAATACATAAATTGTCTTAAAACATTGTTTAGAAAAACAAGGAGTGTTAAATGTGACTCTAAATACCAAAAATCTTACCCCTACCCCAACAAATTATCCCTGGAATTGGTGATTTTTGGTCTATGTTTGCATAAGAATAACCAGAACATGCAAAATGTGTGTTGTATATTACATTGTTGCGTGAATTACTTCATGATTTGGTATTTTAACAGCCATTGGTCGACTACAACTCATTATTTCTCCCCAAATTGATGAAAAATGGGAATTTTCAACATTTCAGAATTGTCCAAAGTCCACTGCTATATCGTTATATATGCTAAATCTGGAGGATATATTTGCAACTATGCCAATTAATTGTACCAAGCGACACATTTGGTGTCTTAAAACATTGCCAGGAAAAACAAGGAGTGTTAAATGTGACACTGATTACAGAAAATTTTACCCCTACCCGAACAAATTTTCCCTGAAATTGTTGTTTTTTATTTTGTCTATGTTCGCATAAAAATAACAAGAACATACAAAATGTGTGTTGCATATGACAATGTTGCATGAATTACATCATGCTTTGGTATTTTAACACCCATTGGTCGACACAAACTTAATATTTCTCCCCAGATTGATGAAAAATGGGAATTTTCATCATTTCAGATTTGTTCATAGTTAACTGTTAGATCGCAATATGTATCGAATCTATAGAATATATCTGCAGATATGCCAATTAATTGTTCTAAGCGATATATTAAATGTCTTAAAACATTATTAAGAAAAACAAGGGGTGTTGAATGTGACTTTAAATACCAAAAATCTTACCCCTACCCCAACACATTTCCCCCAAAATTGTCAATTTTTTTGTCTATGTTGGGATAAAAATAACCACCACACGCAAATTCTGCGTTGCATATAACAAAGTTGCATGAATACTATCATAATTTGGTATTTCAAATCCCAGTTGTCAGCTTAAACTCAATATTTTGTCCAAAATTGATGAAAAATGGAAATTTTTAGCATTTCAGATTTGTCCAAAATTCACTTTTAAATCAGTATATGTGGCAAATCTAGAGGATTATCTGCAGATATGCCAATTTATTGTCTTAACTGATACATATGTTATTTAAAAACACTGTTTAGAAAAAGAAGGAGTGTTCAATTTGACTCTAAACACTGAAAATCTTACCCCTACCCCAAAAAAATTAAACTTAAAAATCTCCAAAATATGACCGTCTGTACATATAAATGAACAAAGCATACTAATGTTTTACTTTCTTTGCAACAGATGCATTTGATACATCATAATATGTAATTTTGACACCAAAATATGGGTAAAATTGAATATTTTGGACGATTATCAAAAAAATGGGAATTTTCAGTATTTCAGAATTTTCCGAAATTCAAAGTTAAATCGCTGAATAACTGCCCATAAACCGGGCGCATGATCTTATTTTTGATATATGGGAGGCTCTGTGTGTTTTGGTGTTTGAAAATTATATGTCATTGGACCTTTATACAATGTTTAAGCTTTTCAAGCTGAATAAAAAGAAATAAATTTTGTTGAATATGTGTGGTAAGGGGTATTTTGTTTGTAATTTATGAGACTGTAGTTAGTCTAAAAGGCTTAAAAGCATACTTTCTAATTGCTTAGATATGATGAAACGATATTTAATCAACATTTTCAAGCTATATATCAATTTCATGAAGTATTTGCATATCAAAGTCAAAACAGCAGAAATTCTGAAAAACGGAAAATTCCCATTTTTCATACAATTTCGGACAGAAGAGTCGAAAAGAGACCTTTTGAAAAGTTTTAATCTACTTAAATAATCTTCTGCATGTCAGTTTTAGTGAAATACACGCCAGAATTCCCATTAAACATTATCTTTTTATCATTTAGAGCCTGAATATTTCAAATTTTCTCTTAATTTTTAGGGGGATGGGTGCTAATTTTAACATTTATGAACCTATAATGCGTCTGAAACTAAAAGTTTTGTATACAATTTGTTGCTAACATATCATAAATTATTATTGCATCGGCAAT